>MJUU01009351.1:22454-32825 GCA_002080025.1 Modiolus philippinarum
CTTCTTTGTATATCTATGTAATAATGTAATCATTGCACCAGTAATAGAGATTATATAAACAGTTTGTGATGTCCGCAAATTGGCTTTAAATGAAGACGAGACGAGAGAGTGCACTTTAAAAAATTCAGTAATATTTGCTAGGAACGCCGAAGTACTGGCAATAAACATCAGTAAAAATATACTTAACCAATATCTACATGCCACATTTCCTTGTGTTAGATATACATAAGAAAAACTCGTCTTGATTTATACTACTTACATTTGTCTTGGTTCAAAGTTTTATTTGTGGGAAAAGTTGTTGCCAATGTCAAATTGGTTTGCTTGGTTTCAGCTAATAACAAAAAATAGTATCTAAAACTTTTTTACCGTAATAAGTAAATAAATAAAGTACCCATGCTATTGTTAATTTGGTTTCTGCATATGCGCATTTCGACAACTTATGTCTGTTCAGTCCAGGTCAAATCAAAACATGTTTTGATTTGATCTGCACTGAAAAGACTTCAGTTGTCGAAATGGCCATATGCAGAAATAAAATTACAGTAACTTTGGTACATTTTTGTTTATACATTTTGAGTTCTCGTTTTCCAAATGTTTTGATATGACCGGCAGCGAAGAGAGATTTTTATTATTTTGTCCTTTTTTTTATCTTGTGTTTGTTTTTAGTTCCCTAACGGTGATAGTCAATTGAAACTTAAGCCTTGTACTCCGTCCGTCCGTCCCACAGGTAAACATACGTTTTCAACACTATTTTCATTAAAGCTTGCAGATGGTATACTAGACTACTACTATGAGTTACAGATCAGGTTATAGGTGCTAGGGACAGTCTTGAACTTACTATGAGGTATGAACAAATCTCATTGTTGAAGGCCTCTTGGTGAGTTAAAGATGAAAAACAACAATAAAAAGCGTTGTTCCATTGCTTTGCTTTACCATGTATCTGTAAGACTTTGTCTCATGTGCATTTACCCCATATCGATTCATTGCTTATTCTAGACTGGAGTTTGTCTCTCCTGCAGATTTCGTAAAAAAGATTCTTCGTGCGAGAGAACAATGCTCTATATACATTTCAGTTATGGTGAACCTTAACTTAACAGAATTTCCCTTATTGATGCACTATCATATTTGAAATTTTGGCATTTTTATTTTTTGTAATATCAAATAGTTATTCCGACCACTTTTTGTATTGTGCCAACATCTCATGATATAATTATGTCCAGTTTTCTTACTTTTGACTCGATAAGTTCCCTGTTGTTGGTTACGTGTTGAGATTGTCTTCTGTTAGTCTTTTTGTCGGGAAGGGATGACAGTGATTGTAAGAACCCTTTTTCTGTTAATTTCATATTTTTTTGACAACCCTACATTCATGGATGATGATAATCATGAATGTAGCATTGCTCGACATTTGGCAATGAATTCCGGTCAAACCGGTGCTGTGAGTCGTCTTGAACTTACTATGAGGTATGAGCAAAGGTCATTGTTGAAGGCCTCATGGTAACTTCCAGGTGAAGAACAACATGCATTTACTCCATATCCATTCCTTGCATAGTTTAGTTCTTGTCCATTGATTTCAGACGGAGTTAAGCGCCCTTGACTCAAGACAATTTGCTAAAATATTAGGTTTCCACTTTTTTTTTCTTAACCATTACAGATATTTCTCTAACATATAGTGTGTTAATCCTTTAAAGTTAAGATCAAGTTTGAGTTTTGTTCCAGTCCACAGATTTTTAATAAGTTATTTGCCTAGAGCTCAGAAAATTTCAATGATATGATAATTTTCCATACTTTTTTCTAACCGCTTTTATTTATTGATTTTTTTTGTATCCGAGTCCAACACCTTTTACAATTTGTTATTAAATTTATTTTCTTTAAGTATTTTTTCTTGTGTAACAAAATCTTGATCTTACGTTAGTGGGCTCTTATTTTGTCACGCAAAACTTAAAAGCCCTATTTTGTATATATATGAAAAAATGTAGGGCTTGCACCTATAAAAGTGATAATATTAATAATTAATAATGTTCCAAAATGAATTAAAATAAGGATATTAAAACAGAAAATTGGATTCAAATGAGGATGGAAGGGGCTAGTGCACTTTAGGAAATTCAGTAGTATCTGCTTTGAACGACAAAGTACTGACATCAAAAACTTACCCAATATCGACATTTCATGTTTTCGCATATTGTCGATATTTATAAGGGAAAAACTCGTCATTGTAATTTTTTAGGATTTTCAAAATATTAGAACTGCTATTTTTTTCCAAAAAGTAATAGCTATCTAATGTTTAAATCAATATAAACTATATATTTATTGACGTCCTAAAATAGAAATTCATGTTTTAGAATAATATTAGAAAGTGTTGATTACAAATGTCAATCAAAGTGCAGTTTGACCTGGAAGTTTAGAACGACTATGAAGGCAATATGAATTTGAACTAGCGTACATCAGATATATCTGAGGTACAACTGAATATAATGCTTGTAAACTGCTGAACATTCAACAATTTTACTAGCAAGTGATCGTAGACATGTAATGCAAATATATTACGAAAGGATATGGAGGAAATGAACATGAGACCATAACACATATGTTAACACCAACTGCAATAATTTCCGTGAGCTGCATGGCCATTTCGGAAATTAATTCCTCATCAGCAGCACTAGAAGCCAAACAAAGGAAATCCACAATTTCAAAAATTGTTTTAAATGCATAAAACCAAACGAAAACCGAACAATCAGTTATATCAAATATAGCTAAGGACAAAACTACGATGGAGGGAGTTAATCCTTCGGTTTTAGAATTTACATAAATTTAGATAATAGCATTGAACAAAGTGTAAACATGTGATATTATCTCATGTACAAGTACACCATATCTAAAAAAAATATATAGAGCATACATCTCCACCACGGGGAACCCATTTTAAAGGTCTTGTAGGGAGCTTTCTCTTGTTGTGAAAAGCTTTTTTCATACAACTATTAATTGAGAGTTTCCAATTGTTTTGATTTGATCGGACTGAACAGATGTAAGTTGTTGAAATACCGAAATTACTGTTAATTTATTTTCTGCAAATGCGCATTTCGACAACTTGTGTCTCATCAGTGCTGATCAAACCAAAACATTTGGAAATCCATTAACCAAAAAAGTGTTAAAGTTGATAGAGAACAATTAACCAAGGGATCTAAAAAGAAAAGCCAACATACAGCTAAGGATATAGCTATGCATGAGGGAGATACTCCTTAGTTTTAAACAAAATTTTGAAAGATTTAGATATTGCAGGTTTCAATAAATTCGGCTTTCGGGTCAGCACCGAAGCACTGACTACTGGTTTGGTGAATACCGTCATCAGGGACTAACAGTCCACCAGCAGAGACATCTATGGAAAGCCGTTATGGAATTTATTCCCTATTTATTGATATCTATAAATGAATTATAGATATTAATAAATGATTTATAGATATCTATAAATCACTTTTAAATATCAATAAATCATTTATAGATATTAACAAATAGTGCGAATTATTAAGGTATNATTCTGTACAGAAATGTACAAGGTTTACGATTACCAACATCAAATGTACATTCAATGATCAAATCTTCGCATGTTTCTGAAATTAATTTCTTTAAAGCAATTCATCTTGGACGAGGAAAAATCAACATAAAATATTCTACACGAAAGGTATGCTACTTATGTTTTATACACTGGTGAATACGCTGCCCTGCATCGTTACTTCGCAAAACTCATATCAGTTGGTGATATTTTTGTACACCGTACCAATATTTTAGTTTCCCAAATATTACATCTATCTGATCGTTCCAGCCCGGAAAAGCTTGATGAAGTGGCGTGATTCACGTGTTTCAGCAGATACTAAATGCAAATTGTGAATGATTTTGGCTGTGTGAGTATACTATACTTTGTTCTAGGTACACAATAACACGTAATAATACTTACAAGTTTCATGGATTACTGCTGGAGAGGTAACAGGCATGCTAGTGTATGACATCGATGTTGTTGAAACTGTGGTTGCTGTTCAATTAGTTAAATTATAACACTGATTATTTCACAATTTTATATATACTACTCAACAAAAGAAACGATACATAGTTAATTTTGTTAATATTTATATTTTGCAATTTAAAGTTTAAATTTTAGTGTATTATTGTATTCAACACTAAAACGCATTTGTTTATTCCATTTTTAAATCAACTCCGAAACGGATACAATGAAAATCCGGAATGGTAGTTTTTCGCCCCATGATCGAGTTCGCCGCTAACTGATGGATGATTTCAATTGCTTGACGGCAATAATAAGGACACTTTATCAGGTTATCAATTTGCCATCTTAAAAAGTGGAAAACAATGTCTCATTTTGATGTCCCGTTGAATACAAATCAATGTGGACAATGACTTGCGGGGTCAGAGGTCGATCTTGAATTTTGCCCTCCCAATTCATTGTTATGTGAAAAGGAGAACAAACTAGAGATTATTGATTAACCTTAAGGAAACATGCTCATCAAATGATAAATCACGTGACAGCAGGTCCCGTTAGACGTCGCAACGTCAAGATCGCCTTACATGCGTTTTACACTTATGAGAACAGTATTTATTAACGGCAAATAGGCTTGAAGTATTCATGGCTGACGCAGCAACAGAGATTTGAAGTCAGTCGGTCCAAAAATGTGATGGTTTGGTAAAACGAAAATGTTGAAATACTCACTATTTACGTCTGCAAACAGAAATTCCGGGATAATGACCTTGACCGTGATCAGAGGTGGTTCAGAAATTTTAAGAAATTAGGCATAATGTTAATTTTTACATGCAAAAATACATGTTGTCTACAAGTGATGGTTTTCTGCTACAAAGTAAAATATTACTTGTGATAAAATCTGTGTATCGTTTCTTTTGTTGAGTAGTATATAACTTCGATTCGGACTTTTGTTGTCACTTTTATTTATTACAATTGTATATTAAAGGTACAATACTAAATAACTTTTTTGGAAATAAATAACTTAAATTCATTTTTGTGTGTTTAAGTTCAATAATGCTCTTACTTTCATCTCAAATAAGATTTAAACATACTTCATTCCTAAACATTTTTTTACATATCCCCTTCCTGCAACCTCAGTAAGGTACCTACCACTTACATAATCCTTCCATTCTTACTTTCAACAGCATTCTTACAAAGTCACTTCTTTTGCCACTACCTACACATTCCTACATAACAGTTTCTACAATATTTAAATACATACTACCTATACATTCATTACATACTCTACTTCTACACCTTCATATACCCACTTTTTACAGCTTATTTACATATCCACCTCCTTTACATTCTTTACATATCGATCTCCTACACCTTCTTTACATATCCGCCTCCTACACAACTTTATATATCCTCCTCCTACACTTCTTTACATACCCATCTTTTACACCTTATTTACATACCCACCTCCCACACATGCGATTTATATCCACCTCCTTTACTTTCTTTACATATCGATCTTCTACACCTTTTTTACATATCCGTCTCCTACACCTTCTTTAAATACCCACATTTTACACCCTATTTAGATGCCCGCCTAATACACCTTCGATTTATATTCACCTTCTTTACTTTCTTCACCTACCCACCTCCTACACCTCCTTTACATATTAACTTCAATTATGCTCCTTCTTTACGTATCTACCCTTATACCTTCTTTAAATATCCTCTTCCTACACCTTCCTTCAACGCCATTATCTACCCCTTCTTTACATTTATAACCTTTTATACCTTTTCTATATATCTGCTTCCATTAGTTATCGATATGGCCATATGTAGAAACTAAATGTACAGAAACTTCAGTATTTTCTTATCCCATACCTTTTTTTGCATATCGACCTTACACACCTTGACATACCCACATTCTACACTTTCTTTATATACCAACTTCCGAAAACTTTATTTTACTTGTTCCTGCGCCCTCTATACATACCCAACTTCTACAACTTAACATCACCACTCGCACATTTTCTTTACATACTTGCCTCATACACCTCTACATAACCCTTTCCTATACCACCTGTATATACGCACTTCCTACATATTCTTTACTCAAGTACTTTCTACACCTTGTATTTATACATACCATCCATACCTTCATTGCATTCCCACTTCCTACTTCTACCCATCTGCTACACCTTAATAATTTACCTTAAACAGCTTCAACACGTTATCACGTCGAATGAAAGGATATGGAGAAAATGCACGTGAGACAGTCTCTACAAATACATAGTAAAAACAAGCAAAGGAACAACGCTTTTATTGTTGTTCTTCATCTTGAGTTCATCATGAGGCCTTCAACAATGTTCTTTGCTCATACCTCATAGTAAGTTTGGGACGGCCCCTAGCAGCGGTTCGAGCGGAATTTTTTGCTAATTGTCGAACAACGCTTCATTCATGTCTTTACTGGTCACGGATGCGGGATTATCAATAAACATCAATTAAACTGGAAAAGTGTTCTTGCAATCACACACCTAAGTTTTCTTTACATTCACCAATCCTACGCCTACTTCAACATACCCACTTCCTACGCCTTCCTACAACTTCTTTGCATATTCCTCTACTACACCTTCTGTACATATCAATTTTCAATTCATTCTTTAAACGCACCTCCTACACTAACTTTACATATTAACTATTCATTAAAAACATGTCCAAAAACATTTCATGACACTATCACATACATACATACTCTACTTCTTACTGCCTCCTCTTTTAAAAAACATAAAAAAAACATTATTCATACCTTCTGCATTTTTATATACTCACCTTTTACACCCCTTTACACACCATTTCATAAAAGCTTTCTTTACTTACGTACTTTTAGAAACTTGCAAGTATTGGAGGCACTGGGAATCAAGTAATCTGATAGTTTTGTGTGTATCACACAATAGAAATATTTGTACTTTCACAGTAAAAAAAGAGTTTTAGAATCAAAATAATCAAATAGAAATACCATCAGTCATCAAGTAATGATTCATACATCCTAAATCACATACTTAACGCTTTATATTGTCATTTGTATCATTCTAGCTATTAGCATTTATAGATCATCACCTCTTTCACCCTCTAGACATAAAAATTTGTTAAATCCTTTTTGAATATCCTACTTGAAACACCTCTTTACAAATCCAATAACCATTCCCTCTTCAAATGCTCTCTTTTAACGCCACTCTCTTTAAACACTCATTCCATTCCCGTTTTCTATACATTCTTTATACTTCCCTTATACATATCCTCTAATAGATTAACAGTAACTTCGGTATTTGTTTTTTATTATCACTGGGCCGATGCCTCCTCACGTGGACTGTTAGTCCCCGAAGGTATTCACCAACCCAGTTGTCATTACTTCGGTGCTGGCCCAAAAACCGATTGTTTTGAAATTTGCAATATCTAAATTTTACAAAATATTGTTTAAAACTAAGGAGTGTCTCCCTTATGCATAGCTCTGTCCTTAGATGAAATTTAGTTTTTCTATTTCAATACTTTTGGTTGTAATTACAAAAACAGGAATACAGCAAACACCTACAATGACCAGGAACTACAATCACATGCTATAATTATCAAGCAAACTGCACCAGAAAAACTATAATGAAAACAAAAGACAAACATAAATAACGATAGGAACTCGGGATAGCCGGACTTAGTACCGGCACTACCAAAAGCCAGTGGTAGGGTTAAACCGGTTTATGGGCACCCAAACCTCCCCTTTCTCTATTCCGTTTCCCTATACTATCATAAACCAAATACAGTTAGACTACTAACTCAGTGACCACTATCTTGGAACAAAAAAAGCATAAGACAAAACGTAATTTTGAAAGAAGGGTCAAAGAGTGCTCGCCGCTAAACTGCCGGCTAGCTCAAGGAATCTAGTCTGCTGGTAAAACACTGTCGCACTACGGAAGAAAAATCAAACTCAAAACTCCCCGAAGGGTTTGGTAAAGAGTCTTCATGTATTAGACATCGCCAGTATCAGTGAGATGCCAGTATATATGTAAAGTCTTCAGGTCACTGGAATCCATAGCCAATTTAACGGATTTGTTCAGAATATCTCGTCGATATCCACTATTACGTAAAGAATGTAAGTTACGTCCCAGTTTTTCTGGATTATTTATCAGTTTTTGAAATTTTTTAACAACATTTCCATAAAATCGAGAATGAGAAATGCCCTTTGTATTTAGCTGTTTGCGAGTCACGTCATATGTAGATATCAAATGTTCATATCTTCTGTAAAACTTCTTAAAAGTATTTAATAATTTATGAAATCTGTAACCTTGTTGTAAAAGTTTGGATGTGAGAGTAAGGTTACGCTCATTAAAATCATCAAGGATGGAACAAATGCGAGCGAATCGTACAAGTTGAGATATATACACCCCGTAGGATGGAGCTAGGGGAACGTCGCCGTCAAGAAAGGGGAAATTAGTAATTGTAAAATCAAAATCATCCCTTTTATCATAAACTTTAGTTTTTGTTTTACTAGAGTCAATGGTGATACTTAGATCCAGAAAAGGGCAGTATTTAGAATCATTGTTTGCCTTATTTAGTTTCAGTTGTTGTGGGTAAATTGTGTCAACATAAGCTAAAACTGGGGATTGTCAATAGTAAGGATATCGTCAATATACCTGCTATTATTATTGAAAATAGAAATAAGTTTATCACTATTTGGTACAGTTCCATTTTGTAGTTCTTTCATGAATTCCCGTTCGTAACAGAACAGAAAAAGATCTGCAATGAGAGGTGCAAAGTTAGTACCCATGGGGATTCCAATGACCTGATGATAAACAATGGTGCCGAAACGAACATAAATGTTGTCTAGCAAGAGATTAAGTGCCTTAATCATATCATCACATGTCCAGGAGCAATAATTTTTGTAAGAGATATTGGAGAAAAATCCTTGCTTTTTGTTGCAGCAAATAAATTGAAGACCCGAAAATTTAAAAGACCATTTGATAAGTTCACCCAATTTAGATTTAATCAAATTATGCGGAAGGGTTGTATAAAGTGTAGAAAAATCATAACTGTCAATAGATGAAACTGGTCTGTCTATAGATTGTAATTTATCTAGAACTTCAATAGAATTTTTTACACTCCAAAAGTAATTTTCACCAGAGTTTTGATATGTTTTTTCACAATAGTTTTTGACTAACTCCTTTATACAAGTGAGACAAGAAGAAATGAAACGATGTTTGAAGGGATTTTTGTGAAGTTTAGGAATCCAGTACATAGTAGGTAGGGTGTTATCTTTAGGTGGAACTTTGAGTGATTCTGTATCCTTGTAATGTTGTGTGGTGAGCGTTTTCTCGTCATAATTTGTACGATCAAAAGTACTAGACTTTGCCAATTCGTTTTTTTGGACATCGATATAGTATTTTTTTCAGATGATGGCAACGTTGTTTGAAGCTTTGTCGACAGGTGCAAACACATATTTCTCACCAAGTTCTTTCAGTTTGGACTTAATTCTGTTAACAGACAGCTAGGGTTGTGACTCATAATAATTTTCTTTATAGAAATTAATTTTGTTGGTGACTTTACTAATGGTTTTATCTTTAAACATATTAAGAGCATATGTTTGTCTGCACTTTCTCGTTCGCACCATTTTATACAATAGCTTGTTACCGAGTCTTTAATAATGTCGAAACAAGCTTGCCAGTTTATTTTCGAAGGTGGGCGATATTTAGTAGTGTCGAAATGCGCATATGCAGAAAATAAATTAACAATAACTTCGATATTTTGTTATTTCTTAATCTTCTTTATATACTGATCTTCTTATTAAATGAAAGGAAGATAGCATGAAACACCTACATTGGCCAAAAAATTTGAATCAAATGCCACAATCTACCAGGGAACCGCACAAGAAAAGCAAATAACTCAATACCGAAGTTACTGTGAATTTTGATTCTGCATATGCGCATTTCGACAACTTATGTCTCTTCAGTGCAGATAAAATCTAAATGTTTGGAAGACCATCAATCCAAATATGTTTCAAAACTGATAGAGAACAAATTACCAAATATGATCTAAATAGAAAGCCAAAATCAGCTAAGGACAGAGCTTTGCATGAGGGAGATACTCCTTAGTTTTAACAAAATTTACAAAAAATTAGATATTGTAAGGTTCCAAAAAGAATCGGCTTTCGGGTCAGCACCGAAGTACTGACTACTGGGCTGGTGAATACCCTCGGGGACTTACAGTCCACCAGCAGAGGCATCGACCCAGTGGTAACAAATAACTCAATACCGAAGTTACTGTGAATTTTGATTCTGCATATGCGCATTTCGACAACTTATGTCTCTTCAGTGCAGATAAAATCTAAATGTTTGGAAGACCATCAA
>MJUU01009351.1:33381-44955 GCA_002080025.1 Modiolus philippinarum
TCGATAACCATATCGGCAAATGAGTTAACGGGATGAAAAACAACCATGTTTTTAATTTTGTTCGTCTTAGTTTAAAGGTTAAGAACAGTTTTAACTAAATCATGCCATTCAGACAAGTACAAATGTAAATGTATATCCTATTTATATTATTTTGTTTTTGATTTGAACTGTTTGAAAACGTCAGATTGTGTATTGTGACGTCATAGAACAGACAACAATGGAGACAATAAGTCCAACATCTCTTGCATCGCTTCAGAATGGAAAATTCCATTTTCTGTCATATTTGAATCGAAATAATTCATGGCAGGTATTTATCATGTAACCATGGGCTTGGCATTTTTATTCGTAAAAACCCCTCGCTAACGCTCTGGGTTAAATTGGAATATAAAGACAGAGCCCATGGTTAAATTTTGAATAACCATATACCTGCCATGAATTATTTCTTAATTACAATATGCTAAACCCAAATGTGTATTTATCCTGCAATGGTGGTTTTTACTCGACCCTACAAATATTTTTTTTCGTATTCGAGGGGTAGACTGGTAACCGGTCCTCGATTTTGAAGGAAGAAAAGACAGGCGACTGGTTTGAAAACCGCAAATACTTTGACGTCACAGTGTAAATTCTCTTATGACGTCAGGGATTATACCAAAATGGCCGAAGTTGTTTACTTTCTTCCTGGGTCCGCTTCACAAAGAAAATGTATTTTTAAATAGGGTTTGAATGATTGCATGATAAAAACAATATACGTACATTGTCGGAAATATAAAATTCATTTGTACTCGCTGCGAAACAGGTGAGAAATGCTCGGTAAACCTCGCATTTCTACCTGTTGTTAAAGCTCGTCAAATAAATTATATACTGTGAATGCATTATTATTCGTGGGGATCCAATTTTCGTGGATTTCGTGGTTGACTCTAACCACGAAATTAAAAACCCAACGAAATACAAAATTCCCATAACCTTTCAATGGCGAAAGTCTGAAACCACGAATTTAGGAACCCAGAAATGTATGAATTTTAGCAAAACCACGAAAATTGGAACCAACGAAAAAAAATGCATCCAAAGTATTTTCCGACAATGTACATATATTGTATATATCCTTAGACAAAAAACTGAATATCTAATGCATCATTCAGAATAATTATATCATCTTCAACATACTATGAGGTATGAGCAAAGCTCATTTTTGAAGACATCATGGCAACCTCAAGATGAAGAACAACAATAAAAGCGTTATCCTTTGCTTGTTGACATGAGACAAAGTCTCTACAAATACATGGCAAAACAAAGCAAATATGAATGTAAATTTCAAAATCAAAAAGAATCAAACACAAGGCAATTTATTTCAAATGTAAAAAAATGGATAACAGGAAACACCCACAATGGCTGTAAATTATAATTACATGCCACAATCTGCCATGGAACTACACATGAAAAACACGAATAAGACAAAAGACAAACGTAGACAACGATAGGAACTCGGGACAGCCGGACTCAAACACGAATTGAGACAGAATAATAAAGACAAAATAAGTAAACAAATATTAACAAGAACGAAACAAAACTAAAGCATTTGCAGTGTGAATTAACAATGGAAAGATATGGAGTAAAATCACATAAGACAAAGTCTCTACAAATACGTAATTAAACCAAACAATTGAGCAACTCTTTAATTGTTGTTCTTCATCTTGAAGCACTATGAGGCCTTCAAAAATGAGATATGCTCATACCCCCTTACAAGTTGAAGACGGCCCCTAGCATCGGTCTGAGCGAAATTCATTGCTAAATGTCGTGTACTTCTACATCGATATATTCTTGATGGCATTCATAAGGGGAGGTCAACAGCTATGAAAATTAACTGGCTAAGTGATGTCATCCGTTGCCCGATAAAAAAGCCTAATAGAAGGCAATTACAACTAGTTAATAACCACAGGACACTCATCCAGTCAATTGCAAGAAAACTTGGCATAATAAAACATTGAGATCTGGGTACTATAAACAACCATGTATCCTTGTCATGGATGCGGGGTTTTTTGTACACATAAAATTAGCTGGCAAAGTGCTCTGACAACTGTGAAAACCTACAAGGTGCTCCAGATTGTAAAGCATGGTCTAGCCAAAGTATGGCACCCGAAGCACTGCCAGCTAAAATTATGGTGTTGAAAGAATTGTTTGGTGACTGATTGGTTAATATCATTTTCTAACCTTCAGACAAACCAAATTACTCTATGGTACGCGTTACTTCTCTAACCCTTAAACAGTACAAAGGTAGAAGCTTGAAAAGCTTCTGTGTATATAAATTTTAAGTATTCGGAAAATAACAAGGTCAAAACGGCAACGTAGACAAACTAAAAGATGACATTATGATAAACCAGACGACACAAAGAAGTCCGGGAATAAAAACTGATAGTACAATAATGAAGATATGTATACCAGCGAAAAAAATAAAACATGTTTTAGTGATAGAAACATCTTGAAAAACATCTCGTTTATAGAAAGAAAGGTTGAAAATGAAAAATTATAATATTCAACATACAATTACAAAACTCCATCGCTTGAAGCCAATCCTCTGTCAGTGACACTTCATTTGTATTTATTTGGTAAATTCTGTACGAATTTTCTTCAACCACTATATAGAAATGTAGCTCATCAGATTGGTTGTTTTGTGTAAACCGAACATTTATTCCCGCTGCAAGGGCTTTCAAAATCCATGGATACAAAATACAGTCTATGTCCAAGAACCAACCAAGCGTTCTGAAAATAACAAAGCAAATTAAAAAAAAATGATTAAGAAAATGCAAGGATAATTCATTCGTGATAAAAGTGAAAAAATACGACATTACTGCTGAAGTGACTTCTAGTAGAATTGTAGATTTATCTTTTATAAAATAACGGCATTCTTTTCTTAAAAAAAAAGAAAATCTCTCTACTTTTTACAAGAATAGCCAACTAGTGTTAACACTATTCTTACACTGCTAGTGCTTTAGTTTTGTGACGTGCTTGTTTATTTTTGTTTATTTGTTATGTCTTTGTCATATTGTCTCAATTCGTGTTGCTGTGAATTGCCGTGATTTTGGATTTATGATTTTAGAATTTCCCCTTTTCTCGTTCTTACTTCGGTATTCGTTTGCCGATGTATTACATAAATCCGATACTGATTAGTACTGTATTTGCCCAATAATGTTTGTTATATCAGTTGAAAATTGATTTTAATGAATGTGTAAAGGAGAAAGGAAACGATATTTACAAGGTCTTGAAGAAAAAATCTTTTTGGTGTCGAACAAAGGAAATAGCTATTCATTTTCGAGTTAAAAACGGACTAATGAAAACAGTACATTGGTACCATATGGAAGATAAGACACAAGTGTGTGTGCAAAAATATCTTGGTTAGGGGTTACTTTTAGGTCTAAACATGTAGTTTTAATACTGATAGACGTTTTTGACCGTTTATTGCAATGAACCATTTGCAAAATATAGCATCGGAATCAGGGATTGGGGGTAATACCAGAATTAACGAACAGATCTTTCCAGACCCGAAGTCAATGAAACAAAAAGACAAATCAGATGGAAACCACCGGAAAAATTGTCGACCGCAATGGTCCTGACTTGGTACCGTCATTTCAAAAGAAATATTGGGTTAATCCGGTTTTATTGCGCGCCAAACATCAACTTCCATTGCGGTATTGTCCGGTAGCACCCAACGGCAATTGCTTTGAAAGGTCGTAGACAGGTATAAGAATTGATCATCCCAGTATTAAGTAAAAAAAAAAATCTTGAATGAGAGTTCGGACCGAAACTGCAAATTTTTCCACAAGGGACAAATATCTATTAAAGAACTTTTTTAATAATCGTATGGGCGGATTTTTTTTCAAATGGTGAGTGAAAGGATATGGAGTAAATGCTCTACAAAACATGGCAAAAACAAACAAAGGAACAACGCTTCATCTTGAAGTCACCAAGAGGCCTTTAACAATGAGCTTTGCTTATACCTCGTAGTAAGTTCAAGACGGTCTCTAGCACCGATTTGAGCGGAATTCTTTGCTAATTGTCGAACAACGCTACATCCATGTCTTTTCTGGTCATTGATTCGTGATTGTCATCAAGCATAAATTGGCAAATTGGCGCTCTTACAATTACTGTCATCCGTTGCCCGACAAAAGCAGTGGCGTCCTAAGCTGGTGGACGATTACAACATATAAACAAACACAGGGCACTCATCAAGTCAATTGTACGAAAACTCTGCATTATAAAATAGTGAGATGTGGGAACTTGAAACAAGTGGTTAGAATTACATTTCGAAAATACAAAAAAATGCCAAAACTTAAAAGTGTAATAGTATGTCCATATGAGAAATTCCCTCGAGAACAATAGAAAAAAAGAAGGGAAACGGGGAATGTGTCAAAGAGACAACGACCCAAAGGGGAGTAATAACAACTCAAAGTACAGCATAACTGAAATACATGGAGAGCATACATCTCTCTCACGAGGAATCTTTTTACGGGCTCCACACTGTAGGAGACAAGAACTCCCGTCGAAAATGGTAAATGAAAGGATATAGAGTAAATGCACATGAGACAAAGTCTCTACAAATACATGGTAAAACATGCAAAAGAACAACACTTTTATTGTTGTTCTTCATCTGGAAGTCACAATGAAGCCTTCAACAATGAGCTTCGCTCATACCTCATAGTAAGTTCAAGACGGCCAAATGCATTCGTCTGATCGGAATTTTTTTGCTAATTGTCGAACAACGCTACACCGCTAAAAGCCTTGATTTCTAAGGCGGTCACGGTGGTAACTATGTCTAAAGAGAAAGTCTGTATAATTTGTGATAGCCCTTGCGTTACGAATCAACTGTGAAACATATACTCCGTTAACAGGAGTCGCTGAATTCTACATTTTTGCACACGAACAGTCTATGAAAGGTTTTGTAAAAATATTGACACAATATTTAAAATCGATAAACGTTTGTAACACGATAAAAGGAGGCAAAAGAAAAATATCCTAAGGTAGATGGGTACTCCAAATTTTTTTCCATAGATTTTTTTTATTTTTACAGGAAGTTTCCTTATTATATAAGCCTTGAAATAAAAAAATAAAAAAGGGGGGGCACCGTGCTTCTTTTTAAAATAACTGATATCAAAATAATCAAATATTTCTAATGAATATATAGGGAAAAACAGGTATATTGTTGATTTCTTTAAAACTGTTCCATAGATTTTTTTCTACTTTACTCATGTGTTAGCCCTTTGAACATTCTTTCAAAAAATACAAGGAAAAATGGGGGTCACCGATTTTGTTTTCCATATAATTTGTAAAACGTGAATTTTCATAGTGATATCTATGTAAAATATTTTTATCAAATTATCTCCCTTGTTCAAAACTCCTCTTCCAATTTATTTAATTATCAAGTTGCCATACCTCGTTTAATTAGATAAAGACATGTGAAATCAAGTCTATGTAGGTCCTTTGCATTTTGTATTATGGATATAATATTGATCGATTCATTACAAATAAGAATATTTGCATATTTAAAAAGCAGATAATACCATAACAGTATAAATAACAAATTCGAAATGGCGGAAGACTACCGATCTACCTTAAGACTAAAGTACCGGGGTTATTCTAATAACAAGAGCAATGAGTTGAATAAAGGAAAAACAAAATGTGTTTGTGAAACACTACATATGCCCCCAGATTCTACAGTAAAATAGATGGAAATGCCAAATTTAACACCTTTCTGACCTCTGTGACCTTCACATTTGACCTACTTTTTTTGCATATCTTATGTTCCTATTGACTAGATTTATACACTTACCAATTATTAAAAGTCTATCTTCGTAGTTCAAAACTTGTTTATTACCATAATAACACCCGATTAAACCCCTTTATTATATAACGGATGAAGCCGATTTTGGCCTCTTGTTTTATTGAAAATTGTTTTAATTGTTAAATGTATCTGTTTAAACTTGCTATAAGAAACCTACAAAAAACACTGCATCAAGACATGACAAAAATAAAAAATTCATTTTTTTCCATTTGGCCCCTTTGGGCCTCTGCTTTCTCAAAAACGGTAAACGCTACCTCAATTATGTGAACTTTCCCTTTCTTAGCAGCAATATACCTACCTCTCCAGCCTATGGAGTGTACATTTCACAGTTGATTCGTTACTGTCGAGCTTGTAGTTTGTACAGTGATTTTTTGAACAGAGCAAAANCAATGTCCAAAGAGTTGAATAAGTATCTTTCAATGCAAAGCATCATTTCCATCTGATTTTCAAGTAACAGTACATGACCTAGCTTGTCATTTGTCCAAATATCTTAATTCCTTTCTCTAATAATACGTGAAGTTTAAACTGATTCTGACCGGTTGTATAAATTTTCATATTCAGCAATTATTAAATAGAGGCCCCTGCTGTTTCCCGCCAAATCTATTCGGAATACAATTCTCGGTGTTTATCATATATCATTAGAAAAAAGATTACACATCTTTATCCCGATTATTACCATATTTATCCACTCTCGATAGTTAAATTTAAAATTTTTTAAATGTTCGGCAAGCCCTCACATTTGAAAATGAATTTAACTATCTCCAGTGAATAAAATATGGTAATGTGGTGTAATCTGTATATATCTTGAGTTTAAACATGTTTATTTCTCACATGAGTGAAAAATTCTATTTTCCGACTGGATAAAAGACGGTCATGTGTCATTTGGTATTTCACAGCATATTTCTTTCAGTCAATACCATTATCAAAATCGAGCCAGACAACCTGTCGTTATCAGATTCTATCATGAAACCGACCATGTGGTAGCGGATAAAAATTCTGGTAGCAACGCCTTCTTCGTCATTATTATACAATATTTCTGATATCTTCTTTTATAAGTTTACCAATCCATTTTTAGCTCAGATTTTTAATATTTCATGAAAAAGTGGTCATTATTTAGAATGACCTTTGGACTGTGGCATTGAGCTCAATACAGACCACAGGCAGTCTTTATTTCACGATAATGACCTCTTTTCCCATTAACTATTGCATAAATAATAAACGTTATCTTGCTTTGGTATTAATATAAAAAAATCAGTCTTTTTGTCCTGTAAGGTATGAGTAAAATAAAATGCTTGGTTTTACCATGTTTTTGTAAACACTTTGATTCATGTGTATTTAGTCTAATTACTTTCAAAGCTTATTTATCATAAAAGATGTAACAATGAAGCGATTCTTTTTGTTTTACATTTTTGAAGTCAAACTTTAGATTCCGGGTTTCAGTTTAATTGCATTCATTCTGTATTATATACTCTACAAAAAAGTTAAGTATAAAGGTTCTCATTTCCATTTACAAGTGTATTAAGGTTTAATTTTACTACATCAAACAAAGCCGGATCAGTGATTGATTATCAGGTGAGATACATGAAGAAAGGTGTATTGGGTTATTCTCCCATTTGGTCATTCTTCCCCCGAAAAACACAAATTTCGAAATTTGTATTTTTACCACAAAAAATTATCCGCATTGAAAAAATTAGATTTCAATCAGGAAACCGATGCAATGATTTTTTTTCCAAACAACCATCTGTGTCTTGATGTTTTGAACGACGCTTTTCAGTTGAAATGTTTAATCTGTGCATCATGTCCGTCCAAAATTTGAAAATGACCCGAACAAAAGCGGAAATTCTTGTATGGGGAAAATGGGTACTCTTTTGTCAATGTCAAATGTTTCTTTGCCAATTTCGACAATCTTTAGTGAATTAAACTCGATAAAATGTCAAAATAATGATTTTTTTGGAAAATTTCATCCATAAATGATAAGCCAAAATGTACATTAAACAGAATTAAGGTTAGTAATAATGTTTTGAACTATGTTCCATAACAAAAAACCGAAGTTGTTCCTAATTTATTTTCTGCATATGCGCATTTCGACAACTTATAATGAATACAATTAACAATCATATGATGTATGATACGTAAAGATATTCATCATTTATCAATGCTTTGATTTTATATTCACTGAATAGACATAAATTGTGTTATTATATAGGTTGCGGTGAAAGATTGAAATTTCTCAGTGAATTCAAAGTGATAATTAACTGTGAAATTATTTTCCATAATTTCACTCTAGGAAGTGACGTCACAATAGACGTTGTCAACGTTGTTGTTAAGTAAACGTCTCAGCGGATTAACATCGAAAACGTAGTTCATGCAATGAATCTCAAAATAAACCACTAAATTTAAGAGAAGAAGATCTATATAATAAAAACAATAACTAATCCTAGATTCTGATTATCGAAAATATTCAACTCATGATCGAAAAACGCTGTAATTCACTCATGCGCTGCG
Organism: Modiolus philippinarum; assembly: GCA_002080025.1. Taxonomy (NCBI): domain Eukaryota; kingdom Metazoa; phylum Mollusca; class Bivalvia; order Mytilida; family Modiolidae; genus Modiolus; species Modiolus philippinarum. The sequence goes on from MJUU01009351.1 coordinate 41,720, forward strand.
CGCATTCGTGAATTACTGCGTTATTCGACCATTCGTTGAATATTTTGCGATAATCAGAATCTTGGATTAGTTATAGTATAATTAATTGCCATATGCAGAAATTATATTTACAGTAACTTATGTGTTTTGTTATTTATCTCTGATAAGTTTGACCTTCAGAAACTAATCAAAGTCCTTCAGGCATATGTGATACAAGTAAGCTGGTCCCTCATTGTTCACAACTAATAAATTGTTCCCATATTTTTCGAAATATATTCCCCACGGGTACTCCAAACTCGACTTGTCGAGAAGCTGTCTTCCCTCTTTTCCATCCGTTGTCAATACCAATAAACTGTGTGATTCTGCTGATGTTACATAGATATTAGAATTATTATCTACAGTTATACATGTAGGATCAACTAAAAGAGCTTCGTTTTTATATTCCCATTGTTTTTGTCCATTGATTAAATGACATGTCACGGTTTTATCTTTATAGTTTGTCTGATATATCTTGTCGCCATGTGTTGTGATGTATGAATATTCAGGTAGACGATCATGTTCAACCAAAGTAGTAATACTCCAGTCAGACAGATCCATCTTTTGTATTCCTATAGATGACTCACACCACATTAATGTACCTTTATGATATGTTATTCCATAACACAAATTTCTTCTCTTGATGTATTTTTCTTCCTTCTTAGTTTCAATGTTAATGATATGTATACCATCGGATGTTGACACGGCAACAGTTCTGTCGTCTACAGTTGTAACATCATTTACATCGACTACTGAAAAAGGTATTTCTTTTTCTATTAAGCCATCTCTATTCAAAACAAGTAGTGTGGATCTTGAAGAATTTGTAAGTATTAGTTTACCACTCATATGAATGATACAACCTCTGTAACAACGGGGTTTGCGTTGCAAAATTTTTGGAATGTTGTATCTTTTACTTAGAGAAAGTGAAATATCATTGATTGACCTTGATGACGGTTGTTGTATGACAGTAGTATGTGCCTGTTTATGTTTCTTTGTTTTGATGACAAGTGTTGGAGGTCCAGTTTGTATTGAAACTGATCCAAAGGATGTGATTTTCATGAAATTGTCAAATATCTTTTCATCAATATTGCATTTCAGTTTCATTTGATTCAAACACCCGTCTTCTGACAAAGATTCCATGGAATTTTCTAGTTTTTCAACTTCTTGCTGGTACGTCTGGATTCCAAAAAATGTCTGAAGATCAGAACCATGCTGCTTTAGTGCTGTAATATTACATTTTAACTCATGTACGATCTTCTGTTCTTTTGACAAAGACTTTATCAAATCATTTATTTCCAACTTGACTTTGTTTTCGGCAGCATTCAGTTCCTTGATAAACTGCTGTTCTAGAATATCTAAATTTGATATTATTTTGGCACGAAAATGTTTCATTTCATCATGGCATTTTTGTCTTTGTTGTTGAATTCCCGCCAAATTTTGCTCACGATTATCAATAACCTTAATAATATTGTTAGAAATATCATCCAAGCTTAGTTCTATATTGTCCAACAGAGCAGACGTTTTCGACATTTTTATGAGTTGTTGAATAGATTGATAGTCTGTGCATTTAACGTGTGTTGTAGAAATACAATCAGGACAACAAAGTGTGTTATGATGTGTACAGTAATTGGTGTATTTCATACCGTGCTCTTTACAGTGATGAGTTATTTCAGAAATAGAGGAGGGTAATTTCTGATATTGATCCACAGGAATGATACCATGGGTTCTCGTGGCTTTCGAAACATCATGGTGTGTTTTGCAGTCGGAACAAAATCCTTCTTCACATTCCGGACACCACACTTCTGCATATTTTGTGATGTGGTGTGCATCACAAACTCCACATAATACATCACGTGAGGACGCCATTGTAATCTAAAAATAGGTTTTGAAATTGGATGATATTTATTTTCATACTTTTGACTATTTAGAATTTGGGTCAAATGGGATCGAAGAATAAATGCATTTACTAGCATATTTACAATAGTTTTAATTACAATTACGATTAACTTTAATTACAATATTTGCAAATTTACCATTCTGTTTTAAAGTTTGGTTCTAAAGTAAACTTTTCTTTTACCCTAACTGCAATCATAATGATTAGGAAGTTGTAGCCAATTTTTGTTCAAAATCAAGTATTTGTTCTTGTTGTTAAATTTCATGATAATCTTAATTTATATTTTCTGATCGTGAAATGTTTTTGAAAAATTTTAAAAAGTTTCCTTGTGGGTGTTCTCATGTTAAAGCATTTAGATCTGCGCATATAATTGTAAACAACGATAATGTAGTTTTATCTTTGTGTCTCGGGTAATAGTTTACTGTTGTATTTTTATTTCAAAGAATTTTATAGATGCCAATGCCGGATAATTTCAAAGTCCTTCAGACAAATTTCTCAAATTGTCAGCAGTGTCAAAAATATATTCTAAGCTTTGAAATTTTGAGAGAAAAAGTGTTTTGACAGAAATGAACTGTTCATGTAATTCATTATGTGATCTGAATTGTTGAATATTAGTTTAGAAATATTACGTAAATTCTCATATCGTTTTTATTCCTACGGGAAACAAATTGTTAAGTATACACACGAACACCGAAAACTAGAGGCTCAGACACTGAGCCTGAATCGCTCACCTGACAAAATGCTGAAGCAGGGTTTTCGATGTTATGCATGGTGGCCATGTTTTTTATGTGAATTTCCCATAGAGAGAAAATAAACTATGTTCTGTGCTGGCAGCCATGTTTTTAATTGGATCCGAACAAAATGAGCAATCTTTGTTAAGGACCTTCAGTTCATCATTCTTGTAAAGTCTGGTTGAATTTGCTTCAGCGCTGGAGCAGAAGAAGAAAATGTGAATTTTCCCATAGGGTCCAATGTTAAACCTAAGTTCCGCGCTGGTGGCCATGTTTTTTATTGGATTGGAATGAAATGAGCAATCTTCATTAAGGACCTTCCATACATCATTCCTGTAAAGTTTAGTTGAATTTGCTTTGGTGGTTTCAGAGGAGAAGATGAAAATGTGAATTTCCCATAGGGCCAATGTTATACTATGTTCCGTTCTGGCGGCCATGTTTTTAATTGCATCCGAAAGAAATGAGCAATCTTTGTTAAGAACCTTAAGTACATCATTCCTGTAAAGTTTGGTGACATTTGCTTTAGTGGTTTCAGAGGAGAAGAAGAAAATGTGAATTTCCCTATAGGGTCCAATGTTAAACCTAAGTCCCGCTGG
>MJUU01009351.1:45171-60558 GCA_002080025.1 Modiolus philippinarum
TTTTGAAAAATTTTAAAAAGTTTCCTTGTGGGTGTTCTCATGTTAAAGCATTTAGATCTGCGCATATAATTGTAAACAACGATAATGTAGTTTTATCTTTGTGTCTCGGGTAATAGTTTACTGTTGTATTTTTATTTCAAAGAATTTTATAGATGCCAATGCCGGATAATTTCAAAGTCCTTCAGACAAATTTCTCAAATTGTCAGCAGTGTCAAAAATATATTCTAAGCTTTGAAATTTTGAGAGAAAAAGTGTTTTGACAGAAATGAACTGTTCATGTAATTCATTATGTGATCTGAATTGTTGAATATTAGTTTAGAAATATTACGTAAATTCTCATATCGTTTTTATTCCTACGGGAAACAAATTGTTAAGTATACACACGAACACCGAAAACTAGAGGCTCAGACACTGAGCCTGAATCGCTCACCTGACAAAATGCTGAAGCAGGGTTTTCGATGTTATGCATGGTGGCCATGTTTTTTATGTGAATTTCCCATAGAGAGAAAATAAACTATGTTCTGTGCTGGCAGCCATGTTTTTAATTGGATCCGAACAAAATGAGCAATCTTTGTTAAGGACCTTCAGTTCATCATTCTTGTAAAGTCTGGTTGAATTTGCTTCAGCGCTGGAGCAGAAGAAGAAAATGTGAATTTTCCCATAGGGTCCAATGTTAAACCTAAGTTCCGCGCTGGTGGCCATGTTTTTTATTGGATTGGAATGAAATGAGCAATCTTCATTAAGGACCTTCCATACATCATTCCTGTAAAGTTTAGTTGAATTTGCTTTGGTGGTTTCAGAGGAGAAGATGAAAATGTGAATTTCCCATAGGGCCAATGTTAAACTATGTTCCGTGCTGGCGGCCATGTTTTTTATCGGATCTTAACGAAATGAGCAATCTTTGTTAAGGACCTTTAGTACATCATTCCTGTAAAGTTTGGTTGCATTTGCTTCAGTGGTTTCAGAACAGAAGAAGAAAATGTGAATTTTCCCATAGGGTTCAATGTTAAACCTAAGTTCCGCGCTGGCGGCCATGTTTTTTATCGGATCGGAACGAAATGAGCAATCTTTGTAAAGGACCTTCAGTACATCATTCCTGTAAAGTTTGGTTGAATTTGCTTCAGTGGTTTCAGAGGAGAAGATGATTATATGAAAAGTTAACAGACGACGGACGGACGGACGACGGACGACGGACGACGGACGCCAAGTGATGGCAAAAGCTCACACTGACCCTTCGGGTCAGGTGAGCTAAAAAGGATATGTTCCGTTCCGTGTTTCCATTTTCTTTTGCTATCGTTAATTGTGTAATAAGAGACCGGAATGGTAACAAAATTTTATCAGATAACTGTGGAATCAATAAAAGGATAGGAAAGTACAATTACCTACACACTGTCATTCGTCCTCAAATTTTGTAACTTTTATCGGACCAAAGAACATCATTCTAATATTTCTGCAAATATACATTCATTAAAATAACAATGAAGTTCAATGACGTATAGTAAAATTCCATACCTAAATTAATATGATTTTAGTCGTTTATCTTAATATAATGCAGGTGTTACAATGCATTCTTTTACCTTTTACCATCATATATCCAATTGAATCGTGCAGGTATGAACATTGAATTGAACTAAAAGTCGTTCTCAATAATCGGCATAAATGTACGGAGTGGCAATGCTTTTTATATGCAATTTATTTACTAAAAATTGATAGTGATCTTCGATGCTACCAAAATATGTGTCACCTAAAAACGTAGTATAAATTAGTTAGTTATAATGATCAGTGATTTTTAAAAACGTTTTTGGAGTATGATATATATGAGTCAATATCAGAAAAGTGCAAATTTCTTGTCCGGAATAGTTATCTAATTTGTTTTAGTTTTCTGTACCATATTGATAATAATTAATGTTCATAATTGAAGAACATGTCTTAATGCATTAAAAAAGAAAAAAAATACCAAGTTTGTATGTTTTCAAAAAAAAAAAAAATTACTCTCAAACATGGAATCTAGTGAATCTAGTGTAAATTCAAGTTGTCCGGACATGGTTTAGTCACTTTCTGATGTACCATATATGTATTAAGTTATTTGCTCTTAATTTTCATATTAGTTCTAGATCATAGAATGAATTTGTTAAATTTTTCTGGAACATTTTTACTTTGACTTCAGTTTATTAAAAAAATTTGCACTTCAAAGCTTTGTCCGGATTGTTCATTTCCCTCCTGTTACCACTTAGTTTTCTTCACATTTTTTTAAACACCTGAAAGACCCAGAATCTTTTACCCATAATGCATTAGAAGAACATCATTTCCTGCATGCATGAGTCATAGAACAAGTTTGCGAAGCTGCTAGCTTTGAAAATCTGCCTCCATCCAAGGTTAGATTTAAGGTAAGGATACTTTTTGCAGTTCTCTCCTGTTACACTGTTTTTAAGTATATAAGGAATATATTATTATATTGTGTCACCATTTTAATGCATGTATTTCAGATCAATTCCTAGACACTATGGGTGACAGAGAGTACATGTACATGAAATCTGTAAAATTTTAAAAGCGATGTGTGAAATTCTTTACTTTCTTCCTGTATCCAGGCAAAATTAACAGGAAAGAAGAAAGAAGTAACAGGATTGAATTTGCAATATTTTTTTCTTACTTTAATCACATATTGTTCAAAAATTTATTGTGCAAAAGGTATTACTTGTAGAAATGTGAAATAAATAACGAATATGTTATTATTTGCATCTCAAAAACAAATGAAAATTCATATCAGCCAGTAACAGTACAGAATAAATTCAGTAACAGGAAGGATAATAAGGAAGATTTTATTGACCGCATGCCTTGGCTAACAACCAAATTAGCTTATTTATAGTTTATTTTAAGTTTTTAATTATATAAATGAAAGAAACCGCTATCAACGCATAACCCTACTAGGAAAAAATTAAATTTTCACTTTAAGTAACAGGAAAGAAATCCCAGGTAACAGTAAAATAAATGTTTATTTTTCTAGTCACAAATGGTAACAGGAAGGAATAAATGATCTTTTTTTTCTTATTTCAGATAAAGTACCAGAGAACGCAAATGAAATAGAGAAAAAGGCAAAAAACACTAAAAAAAAGTAAAGGTAATTTAATTTATTTGTTAATATGACCTTTATTAAAGCACATTTCCTTAAAATAACAGAAAAGAAGGACAGACATGGTAACAGGAAGGAAAACTATCTTATATTATCGTTGAATGGAAGGGGGCTAAATTGTTGAAAATGTAATTATATGAGGGCAATTTCAAACAACCATATTTATATGATAACTGTATCAACAAACACCCTTTAAAATAAACAAAAAATGATACACATGGTAACAAGGAAAAGGTAACATGAAGGAAAATCCTTTTCATAAGATACTTTATTTACAAACTTGCTTTAAATAAATATGCCGAAAACGAGAGTGACATGATGTACTGTCAATTATACAACATAACATTGCAATGAGAACTCATAAAACCAAAAGAAAGGAAAAATCACTGTAAACAACGAGGCTAAAATATTCATAAATTTAAACAAAAAGCACAAAAGATTAACATAATTTGTTACCGTGATGAGACATAAGTTGTTGGAATAGCCTTATTCAGAAAGATTTAGAGTAACATTGCTATCTTGTTATCTATTACCATTGTGTCGATGCCTCTGCCGATGGACTGTTAGTCCCCAGGGTATTCACCAACCCAGTACAAAATTAAGTACAGTACTTCAGTGCTGACACGAGACAGATTTTATTTGGAAATTTTGGAAAATTTTGTTTCAATCTAAGAAGCATCTCCCTTATGCAAAGCTCTGCCCTTAGCTGATTTTGGCTTTCATTATTCAAACCCTTTTGATTATTTGTCTATATCGGCTATTATACATCTTTAGCTTTCTGGATTTCCAATTGTTTTGAGTTTGTCTGCACTGAAGAGACATAAGTTGTCGAAATACCTATATGCATATTGTTATTTTTTATTCAACTATTCTCTAATTCTCCTTTACAGATACTAAAATGGCTTTAAGTGCCGCTGAAAAACAAAGACGTTACAGACAAAGGCGGAATGCAGATCCTGAGAGGAGGCAGCAATATTTAAAACAGGAAAAGGCCAAATACAGAAGTGATTTGGATGTGGGTAAAAAAAAGAACATTGCACAAATGACTGATAGAGAAAGGAGGACTATGAGGAGAAGATGGCGATAACATAAAAAAGATGCAAAAGAAAGAAAACGCCAATTAGAATGTTTAGTGACTCCTCCTACATCTCCCGAACAATCAGAACCAGGTCAATCTAGATTGATGAAAAGTAATTCAGTAAGTAACCAAACACCAAAAACAAGCAGGGATACACAAAAAGAAAGTGCTAAGAGGGCAAAGGTTGCTACATGCTTCAGAGATTTAGCAAGAAAAAGCTTCAGAATAAAAATAGTGAATAGGCGAGTTGACACTTTTAGAAAGAGATTAGAAAGAGAAATAAAGAATTATACCACTGCACTACCAGAGGAAAACTGTACCCAAAGAAAGAAAACCAGAAGCACTATGTCAAAATCAAAGAAAACAATTTGTCAAGCACTTCTATTTCATTACATTATGTTAGAACAGATGAGACATGACAGAAAAGCAGGCAAAAGATATATGATAAAACTTTTAAGTGGACAGCTCCTTCGAAAATACAGAGTAAAAACAAAAGCTTTCAAGACAATGTGCTGTAGGTTTAAATGGAAGGTCGAACAAAACACACGTTTAAAGACATATGTAAGGGAATTTCTGGAGAGAGATGCTGTTTTCAGATTGACAACAGGGAAAAAATCAACAATTACTCGGAATGGTATTAAAAAACAGAAATGGCTTTTATCTGACACGCTTAAAAATTTACATTACAAGTATGTTGCTGAAAATGAACGCTTTCAAATCAATTACTTAGTGTTTTGTCGTCTACGACCTTTTTGGATAGTTTCTCCAACAGAATTAGGCAAACATATTTTTGCAAAACATGTGAAAATAGTAGGTTTTTGGCAGATTGCTAAAAAAACATAATATTATAGGCACAAACAACCTATCCGAGTTAAGCAAAAAGATTGTTTGTAGTTCTTTAATCAAGGATTGTTTGTATGGAACTTGTAAACACTGTTGAAACAAGAAACTTATTGATGAACCAATGAAAGAAATCAGAGAAGTAACATGGAAGCAGGTAACTATTAAAGAAACCCGTACATTCAAAACTGGGGAAGAAAAAAAATCACACTTGTTAAGAATGAACTGAAAACAGGAACTTTAAAAACAGTTATCAATGATTTAGAAATTTCATTAAAGCCAAAACTTACAAATCATATTTTCAATATTCAAAACCAATTCAAACATTCAAACATTACAGACAACAGAAACAAGAACTTAGTGAGAAAGAATATTTAATCCATATACATAAAGCAGAAAATTATGTAGGCAAGCTCCATGGGGATATTCAAAGTATTCACTTTGGTGCCTCCTAACCTCAGATACCTTTCCAAACTGGTGTTTATTTTACAAAGAATCTAATTCATGGATCAACATTTTGTACTTTATCAGTATGAAAAAGAAAGGAAATGGGGTAAATGTCAGGGATTCTTTACAACATGGACGAACAGCCATCTGGACATATATCCGGCCAGTTCTCAATGAAATTAAGAAAACAAAATCCTGAAATTAGTTTCATTCATTTCTGCAGTGATGGGCATGTTACTCAATACAAACAGACAAAAAGAACTTTTACCTGCTATCATCAGAGATATTTAAAATTGGCTTTGAATTACCATGAAGCTGGACATGGCAAAGGTACTCTAGAGGCAGCCTCAAAAGAACAGCTGACAGACAAGTAAGATGTGAGGAAGACATAACATGCGCTGTGCAATTTTAAGAAGTTTAAGAAAAGGCAAAAACCTGTAACTGATCATAAGGAAGTTTCACAAGCAGAGAAATGTCATGATAATCCTTTAACAAAACTTAAAGCAATACCAAATACGATGCAGATTAATTAAATTAAAACAACATCTCCATATACTGTCCTCTTTAGAGATGTCAATTGCATCTACGGTTTTAAGAATATACCGATATGCAAAGGCCATGAGGTCAAAGAAAAAACATTTAACAATACTGCAAAAACTACAAATAGTGACAAAAGGATCTCTAGACCAAAGCTGGAACCAAATAATGGCAGTTCTAGAAATAATGTAGTACCAGAATTTAAAAATGACAATCAAAACATAGAACTCGAAATTGACAATGATGATCGGCACATAGAAATCGAAAACGACAATCTAGAAAAGGAATCAGGTGGTAATCTGAAAGTTGGACGTGAAAATGATAATTTGGACGTAGATAGATAACAGACAACATTCATATGCCTTTTGAAAAAAAAACAATCAAAACTTTTTCTTAAGAATCCTGGAAAAGCTACAAAAGTTTAAGGACTATCATGACTTTAAAGAAAACTGTACAACATTTCAGTTGAAAGATGTTCATGGACATTAACGTGCAATAATTGAATGCAAATCAACAATTGTTGTTTGTTATGTCTTTGTCATACGGTCTCAATTCATGTTGCTGTGAATTGCCGTGATTTTGGATTTATGATTTTAGAATTTCCCTTTTCCTCGTTGCTTCGGTATTCGTTTGCCGATGTATTGATCAATCTGCTATGGAGAAAGACATATTTCCAGTTGTTGTAAGGGCAGACGGGGATTGCCTTCCAGTTTGTGGAAGTGTTTTTGTTTATGGTGACGACAATGATGCTAGTGAAGTACGACTGAGAATCATTTTAGAACTTGTCAAGCATGAGGGAGATTATCTGGATCAAAGAAATTTTGAAGTAGCATTATCTTACAAAGATGGTTTAAGAAAGTCGTTTGCTTCACATTTAGATCACATTGGTTATTTGTTCTCGATCAGTTTTAAAACATCTTTGATTTTATGGTCTTCCAAACGTTTAGATTTCATCTGCACTGAAGTGACATAAGTTGTCGAAATGTGCATATGCAGAATTTAAATTCACAGTAACTTCGGTATTTAGTCATTTGTTACCACTGGGTCGATGCCACTGCTGGTGGATTGTTAGTCCCCGAGGGTATTCACCAGCCCAGTAGTCAGTACTTTTGTGCTGACCGGAAAGCCGATTCTACTAGGAACCTTACAATATCTTAATTTTCGTGAATTTTGTTGAAAACTAAGGAGTATCTCCCTCATGCAAAGCTCTGTCCTTAGCTGATTTTGGTTTCACATTTTGATCACATTGGTTATTTGTTCTCTATCAGTTTTTGAACATCTTTGATTTTATGGTCTTCCAAACGTTTAGATTTTATCTGCTCTGAAGAGACATAAGTTGTCGAAATGTGCATATGCAGAATTTAAATTCACAGTAACTTCGGTATTTAGTCATTTGCTATGTATTCAGATTATTTCATACCTGGTGTTCGTTTCGATGATCAATTAATTCAACAAATAATTCAACAAGAAATAATTGGTATGGCAAAACCAAAGAAATACACGGGAATGTATATATGCATTAGCCAGTAGAAATTCCAATGTAAGAGAGGACCTACATAGACTTGTTCGACCAAGACTTTTATTCAAACCAACAAAAACAGCAAATATCATGTGGAGCAGCACTAGATTAGACATGGTATATAACCACTGGGTGCGAAATCACTTCTTGCCCATTCTACCTGTTGATAAAAACTACACTGATCCAGAAGTTGTTGAAGATGAACATGAGGATGAAAATGACATTTTTGATATGCTATTTGAAAACTCGATGGAATCCGAAAGCAAATTTGAAGCAGAAAATGAATCAATGGATACAGAAAATGGTAATGAAACTACATTAGATGAAAACATAGACTACGGTACCAAAAATCGGTTTGAAACACAAAGTGTCTTAGAAAATGGATCGAAGGACACAGAGAATGGTCATGGAACAACTACAGATGATAAAGTAAACAATGATACTGAAAACCAATTTGAAACAGAAAATGACTCGAAGAAGAAATCAATAAACACCAAGAATAGTCATGAAACAACATGCACATCAGATACTTATGATATAGGAAATTTCGCTGTTGGAGGATGGTCATACCCTGGAAAAATCGTGGAAATAGATAGATTGTTGAAGGAACAATGCATGAAAATTGCCGATAAGGAGAACAGTACATATGTATGGCCGAGAAAAAAAAGACTGGTGTTGGTATCCTTTTTGCGGAGTAGTAAGGACCACACCTCCACCTAAACCTGTACGTTGAAGGAACAAAGCAGTACACTGTTTAATCATGCAATGACAACATTGTTTGACCTTTAATTTGATTGGTATTCTTTATTGAATTCAGTACTATGAAATGACCAATATGTTTTAGTTAAAAAAAACAAAGTTAATGTTTTTATAGGTATTCCTTCATGTTACCAATGTCCATCCTGTTGCTCGAGTTTCTTTCCTGTTACCAATTTTTTTTAACAGAAAAAGTTCTTTACTCTGACCCAATGTAATTAAATGCAGATTATTCAGGTAAATTGATCCCTAATTCAATACATTTATATTTATTATGGTAGCATTAAATTATAAATTAGTAGACATATCTAAAGCAAAGAAAAATGTGATTTTCAGAAGATCTAAGTTGTGTCAACTTCAATCAAAAAATTTTTTTGAGTTCGGGATATTAATTGTTGAACATTTGAATTATAATGAGATTGAATATGATTTGAAGTACAAATGTATTAGTAAACAAAGAAAATTATCTTGATTCAGGCTCCCTTTAACCGTTTACACTTCAGTATAAAATGTTTTAATCTGGTAACAGGAGTGAACTAGATAAATATATCCCATTTTGAAGTTGCCATGGTTACCACATTAATACATTTTTTGAATTACAGACACTAGTTTTGTTTTTTTCAATGTTTGTTTTTTGTTTTAAGTCATTAAATTTACACTTTTCTGATATTGTCAGATAAATAAACCCCTTTGGGTCGTTCTCTCTTTGACACATTCCCCGTTTCCCTTCTTTCTTCTGTGGATGTTTTGGGTCGTTCTCTCTTTGACACATTCCCCGTTTCCCTTCTTTCTTCTATGGATGTAGCGTTGTTCTACAATTAGCAATTGCTACGGATCGTCTTGGTATGAGCAAAGCTCATTGTAAAAGGCTTTATGGTGACTTCAAGATGAAGAACAACAATAAAAGCGTTGTTCCATAGCTTGGTATTACGATGTATTTGTAGAGACTTTGTCTCACGTGCAGTTATTCCATATCCTTTCATTGTTAATAAAAACCGAAGTAACGATTATGACTGACTAAAACTAAAAATATAATAATAAAATGACTTATACTAAATGTTCATTTGTTTTGTTTACCCTGTTTATGTACAAGTGTTTGACGACTTCATATAAAATATGATGTCAAAATAAAAACTCCATGTGAGATAAGTATTAAAATAACTGTAATTAAGAAGTATTGTTATATTGTTTAAAGATTTAATCGATCCAATATCCCATATTGAAAAATGCTATTTATCTTTTTGCTCTTATTTATCTATAGTTAGGATGTGATACATTCACCTGGTTTGTTTACATTGACAATTATTATGTCGTAATACTGGATTCTCGAGATTATTGTTGTCGCCAATATGGTTACTGTAAATTTAGTTTCTGCATATGGCCATTTCGACAACTTGTGTCTCTTCAGTGCAGATAAACTCTAAACATTTGCAAGATCATAAACTCAAAGATGTTCAAAAACTGATACAGAACAAACAACCAAATATGACCTAATGGAAAGCCAGAATCAGCTAAGGACAGAGCTTTGTATTAGAGAGATACTCCTTAGTTTTCAACAACATTTACAAAAATTTAGATATTGGAGAATTTCAAAACACATCGGCTTTCGGGTCAGCACCGAAGAACTGACTACTGGGCTGGTGAATACCTCCGGACCTAAGGTCCACTAGCAGTGGCATCGACCTAGTGGTAACAAATAACACAATACCGAAGTTACTGTAATTGTAGTTTCTGGAACAACTTATGTCTCTTTAGAGCAGATAAAATTTAAACATTTGGAAGACCAGAAACCCAAATATGTTTGAAAACTGATAAAGAACAAACAAACAAATATGATCTAAATAAAGCAATGAAAACATCAATACATATAGTGGGAATCAATAATTTATTGAACACTTTTGAGCTAATGGGAAATTTTTATATTGATTTTTTTTGTATCGTCCAATGTTGATGTGTCATGTAAATCATTTTTCGTCAGTTAAAGTTGAGTAGATTTCATACGGAAAAAAGATGTCTTTATAATTTGTTTTAGGAGGTATATATTTATTCAATATGTCAAGAATCCAGTCATTCCCACTTACTGGTATTTGAAGCACTCATTGCTTCCTTCAATTAATCAAGAGGTCCCGTAAAAATTGCTTTTAATCGATTGTCTCAAGACCTCTTCAACAATACATAACCGTAACCAAATATTGCAAATATTTGATTGTGCTTCTGTGCCATTGTATCTACAAATGATTTTATTTCGATTCAACCTTCATCGTCTAACTTGGTCTGAATGACTCAGCTTACAACATCGTAGACCACAGGGGCCGGTAACATACGATATTGATAGACCGGGCCCTATATATATGTATAAGAAGGTTGGCCCGCTCTATCAATATCGTATGTTACCGGCCCCTGTGTCGTAGACCAAACATGAGGGGGTGGACAGGGGTACCTCTCCCCTTTCCCCGCCCCTTCTCTCCCTTCTCCCGCCCCCTTTTTCCTTTCTCCCGGTCCCTTTCTCCCTTCTCCCTTAACCCTGTCCACCCCCTCAAACATACAATGTCTATTATCAAAACCATGTGATGTTTCGGTGTTTCTCCCGAGTCAGTAAAGATTTCCAGGAAACATATATGGTATAAATACTGCTAAATCTACGTGGGTAATCGAGAAATCAGTTACCTTGCAATAACCAACTACGCTGATAAGTAGTGACAGCAAGTGGTATAGGGAATTCCCATGCAAAACAAAAATAAAATATTATGTTGTACCTTTTTGATGTTGTATCTTTTTGACAACAATATCCCGTTTCATGATACACATTTATGTTATACAATACCTGAAAATAGTCTTCAGCATGTATGTAGTGTTATTTGTTGAAATGATTACCCATTGTTCAAAAAGGAAGTAAAAAGTTCAAGGGCTTACACAAAACTACAGGTAATGATAACGTATTTCATAGGCGTATCGTTACTATTTAAAATTGATTCAAGTTCGATTTGTAGAACAAATGTATTAACCTTAAATTTATATATCTGAACATCTAATGTTTGTGAACTTTGTAAAATATTAAAATAGAGAGTCTTAAGAGGGTAGACCTGGGTAGGCCTAAAATTTTCCGACCGTTTAATTTTTTAAATATTTTCAGTATTGAAAGTAAACATGTTCATGTTGACTTTCAGCAATTTTCAACAATTTTTACCGTCCCTTTTTATGTCTAGTGGTCATCAAAGATACCCTGTTTCCTCATGTTATTTGGTCCGTTCAGGACTTGATTGTGGTGTATAAAATTGGCTCTAATTAAATTTGTATTTGATATAAGATTATTTCAAATGCAAAATTTTGTTGTTTTAGACATATGTGAAAGTAAGCATGAATAATGATAGGAAATTTAACTTATTTGAACTGAAATACATGGGTGTTCTGAATAGTATAGGCTGAAAATTCCACTCTTTTTTATCACTATTAAACACTACCGTCACATTTTTTTCTTAATTTATAATTAAGTGGGTAAAAATCAATAAAATTGCTGAATCTGTGCTTTAAATTACCTCCCTTGGAAGAAATCCGACTTTTATATATTTTAATTATCTTTGGTCAGCATTGTAAAACTGTAGAGTAAAAATGCACTCATTAAAAATAACTGGATGTTGGTTTTCATGACAAATTTAATATTTGTTTGCTGTATGGAAAATTTTTTACAATTCTTAAAATTTTGATAATACCTATTGTAATGATTCTATTAGTTTGTGTAAGAAATAAAAAGTGAAAAACAGAGTTATCTCCTCCTACACCAGGTCTACCCCCTTAATGCAACCAATTTAATCATTACAATATAATAAAAAAAATAGAGACACACACGCTGAACCTGCTTGAGAGACAACCTGTATTGAGAGACCCATCTGTTTTAAAAAAACATTTAAAATTTACAATCAATATCAATTTTATTTGAAATTGACCTTTATTAAGAGACCACCTGTCTTTAAAGACCAATTTTTCTTATTCTCTCGAGAGGTCTCAAAACAAGTTTCACTGCATTACAGTAACTATATTACGCATAACCTTCCGATTGGCCTTTGCATGTCTCAAGTCTTATTTTGCTGACGCATAAATTAATACTCGCATCAAATATATCAACGCCACCTTTAAAAAAAACAAAAAAATATAAATTATTTTTAACACAGTGCTGAGGAGACATGGCAGTATGAACCTAACCATCAAGTTCAGCAATTCAAGGACATGGCAACATCGGGGAAAAACAAGATAACAAAAAAAAACAAACAAACAAACAAACAAAAAAAAACAAAAACAAAAACAAAAATAACATGATCATGGCATAAAAGAGAAAATTGAAGACAGTCACATATACCAAAATGAACAACACTGTCCCAATAAAAAATCCATGGGTGAGATCAGGAAATTGATACGGTGTAGTATTTTCAAGTATTCCAATATGAATACTACACATTCCTTATATTCATATAATTCCTTATATTTCCTTATATTCATATACATTTGTTTACTTATAAACCGGTTTAACCCTACCACTGGCTTTTGCTTGTGGCGGTACCAAGTCAGGGTATTCTGAGTTCCTGTTGTTATTTACCTTTTGTCTTTTGTCTTATTTGTGTTTTTCCTGTGTAGTTCCCTCGCAGATTGTAGCATGTAATTATAATTTTCAGACATTGTAGATGTTTCCTGTTTTTTCATTTTATTAGATATTAATTTGTATTGACAATGTTTTAAGATGTTTTGGCTCAGTTGTTTAGAGGTCTTTATGAGTAGTATGAAAATGACAATTCTGTCCCACTCATGCAGAATCCTGCATAAAAATCCCCACCTCGAGGGCAAAATGCAAACGGACGACACTCCTATTGAGCATAGGGTAAACACAAGAATGGGAAGACATGATATGCATTATGACAAAGGGGATGGCAGGGGATTCGATTTAATCTGTAATGACAGTCCCCCATCCTCTCCCAAACGGACTTTGGGAGATTATATTAATAACCTACTTGCCAGCAACAGGGAAAAATTTGAAAGGGCTGCGGTGAAAAACGAACTAACCGTTTTTTCATTCGATCCCACCAACCCCGATAAACTTGTTGGCGATGATGACTTTATCAGCGAAGATGCCTTCCAGGAAGAGATGAAGGACCAGAATCAGGAAGCCTTCACATGGAAGGACTTGCCCACAGGAGTGATTTATAAGATCTTGGAGGTGGTAGAAGTGGAAGGAAAATATGGCAAAAGCAGGATTCTCACTCTAAAAAATCGAGGAGACATCACCAGAGTATGGGGTTGCCCCACGCTTAAGAAAGAGAAAGGTCCCTTGCAAGGAGCTTTCGTTCGGAGCACTGGATTCAAGCTGCGCAAGAAATCCAATCGACAATATCTCTCCTACGATCTGGTGAGAAGGTAAAAAAAATCGAGGTAAGGACGCAAAATTTCCCAATCCAAAGCGGATTTGGAATTTTTTTTTTTTTGGTCACTAGGCACTTCGATCTGGAGGGTTCGGGAATGAGCGGGGAGCGAGGCGTAGCCGAGCGAGGCGCGATTGGAAGAACCCTCCCTACGGCGCATGCGCATTCAATTCTTCACTAATGGGGACAGAAGGTTGAAGAAGCTGATTCTTCTCGTAATATTTTTTAGGCAGACTGCAGGAGTACCAGCTGAGACCTATAGGTTTTGGCTAATCGCACGGTATTTCGATGCTTCTTTTTCTTCTTGGCGACTCGGCGCATGATCAAGGACAGGACCATACGTCCCGTAGCACATAGGCAGGCGAGGGAACCCAGGGGAATTGATGCCACCGCACCCACACCGGTCAGAGCAGACCCCATCGTGCCACTGGTCAGCAATAGAACGGAACACGCGCCCAGGGCAAAGGAGACGACCTTATCCAGTTGGTTATAGATCTTCAAAGCATGCTCGTATCTCTGGATTTCTGAGATGAGCTCCTCATCCATGCATTCGATATGACTGGCATCCACTTCGTCCATTTATCTAGAGGCCATAGAGAAGCATGCCTAGTAGGGTGATACCCTTGAAGGGGCTATTTGGGCCAAGGATTAATCCACTACCATCGTAGAGCCGACTTCCACTCCTCAAGTACAATCCATCACCGTAAGTATTGGGTAACGTACCTGGGCTGAGATGTAGACCACGACCCTGGGGTTTCACGCAGCATACTTTCCCACCCTTCTTGAGATATAATCCGGATCCCACGGCTTTTTGGATGGCTGCACTACCCAAGCCGCTCAAGACACCCACACCCAAAGCAGACAGCACGGTTTTGGCAAGCATGGGTAGCGCAGCAGAGGCGAGACCTGCAAGCATGGGGAGAAATCCACCTTCCTTTACGTTATGCCTCACCTGCTTCGGGCTCATCTCCAAGACCATACCACCCTTACCGCTCTGCAAGAGCTTGCGCTGGATCTGCCGCTGAGTGAGGAACATCTTATGCCAACCAGATAGGTTGGCATGCAGCAATCGGACGCTCACGGGGCAACCCTTCTTTGCCGCACGCTGGATCCTCTCTGCCTGACCCTTCGTCAAGTTGAGACCGTACTCTTGATAATCCATTTATTTATACCTCACGCAGATGAAAGCAGATGGTGAGATGCTCCCCTCGCAGATCGATGGGGCGACCGTCTTGATCGGTCAGGTAGGTTTGCATGTGATTGATGGTTTTCAGGGTCACGGGTAAGTATATCAGATTCTTAGGGGTCTGGATGATCTTCATGCCTGGATCGACCCCGGGAAAGAAACTATAGATGGTGGACTGCTGGGTGCCGTTGACGTAGCTGCCTTGGATGATATCACTATTCACGAGGATGCTATTGATGCTGATGATATCGACGATAAGCTCACCCTCCACGTATCCATTCGTGCGTCGGTCATAGATAAACGTTCGGCGATCGAATCCAAGCACCGTATTCAGACTATTGGGCACATCGAAATCCACTTGGTAGCTTCTGGCGAGGGTGAGCGTTGCACTCAGAGTCGTGCGGATACCAGTCTCTGCTTCCAATCTTCCAGACCGTCGTAGTGCTTCTGGAGGTTTTTGGCTTTCACCAGGATGGCGAAGACTTC
>MJUU01009351.1:61294-103540 GCA_002080025.1 Modiolus philippinarum
AACCGGGATCGTTGATATTGGTAGCATCCCGGAAGATGGCGTCATTATCCGAGGCGCGGACGAGAGTGAGCTCATGCTTGAATCCGTAGACCAGCTTTTCGTAGTCCTGGGCAAAGCCGAAGATATGCTTCAAGGGGATGGTGAAGGAGAAGGTCCCCTTATTGGCGGGCTTGGCGATGACGTAGGCCTTCTGCGCGGCAAATCCCAGATTCTCGACGGCAGCGGCGGCGGAGGTATCCTTGACCCATAGCTGGTTGAGGCCCTGGGACTTGGAAAAATCGTCTGGATACGTGAGTAGGCCCATCATGGTTGTGGCAACCCCCGGATCGTTCAAATGCTCGATCGTCTGCCCGGAAAGCTTGTAGGTGATGGATTTGAAGAGGTACATCATCGCATTATTGATGAGGGAGATGAGATTGGCATCGGCAAAGGCCGACCCATCACCCTTCTGGAGCCTTCCTTCCAGCAAGAGGTAGCTCTGTACTTAGCCATATTTTCCTTGACCTTCTCCATCATGAAGGCAATCTCTAAATCGAGGTCGGATGACTGGGTGAGGGTAGCACGAGCTGATCGGAAGTAAGGGTGATGTAGGTATTTTTTCCGGTCACGGGGTTGGTCTTCACCATTTCTGCTAAAAGCACTAAGTGCACCTTCGAATCCCTTCTTTTCGGCGAGAGCATCTGAGATGGTGGTGGAGATTGTGCTCCGACTTACTTTGAGATATGTGATTACGTCATGCGACTTTACGGGTTCAATGACGACCGTGCCAAATACGCCATTCAGCGCTTGACGCCTATCGATGACCTTGATCTCATCCTCGACTGGGGCATTTCTGATATCTTCTTCGACCAGCTGAATGAGATCCTCTCTCTTGAGCCGGGAGAACTTGGTGAGGCCACGATTCTTGGCAAGTGCTTTCAGCTGCTTCTTGCTGAAGACTTCCTTACGGGTAAATTTACGGGTGGTTTTCTCCTCGATGAGCTTCACCAAGGCCTCCTTACTTTTCCTGCTGACCCCCCTCAGACCCTCATCCTTAGCTATTTGACGGAGGGTCTTCATGGTCTCTTCAACCACCATCTTACCCTCGACGGGGATGGTCTCCTCTTCTTCCGTCTCGCGTGGTTGCCTATTATGTCTCCAGCAGAGACCATTCTTCCCGGATTTGCTCTTGCAGAACTGTCCCTTCTTCCTCTTGAGTGGGTAGCCGCAGGTGGCCTTCTGCTCCCCTGATTGCTCAATGTGATGGACTTGCTCCGCCCCGCAATTTTGACACTGCTGGGTGTGCTCATCCATCTGCACCAGGTTGGGGGCATTGCAGCACTGATGCTGCTTTTGGGGGGTTGGGGTGCTATCTTCCAAATCTTCTTCATTCTCCAGATAGAAATCCTTGAACCGATCCATCTTATTTCTTTCGGATGCCATATCTTTATTAATATCAATCTTGGACGTAGGCACACCTCTCTTTAAGGTGTCCTGATCCCTACTTTCCTGTGGGACGACTTGTCTACTAGCGAATACATATGCCATTCTTGTATTTACCCTATGCTCAATAGCAGTGCCGACCGTATGAATTTTGCCCACGAGGTGGGGATTTTTATGCAAGATTCTGCATGAGTGGGGCAGAATTGTCATTGTCATACTACTCTTATGTTAATATCACAATTGGCATCTATTTTGAATGATTTCTCAGACCTCTAAATAAATTTCCCATCGAGTCCAATATTAAAATATGTTTCCGCTGACGGCCATCTTGAATAAGGATGAGGTACCAACATATCAAAATCACAAATTTTGAAGGAGATAACCCAAGGACTTGTGTGACTCAGTGTGGTTCCAATAGGCTCAGTTGTTAAGAGGTCCTTATGTTAAACTATTAAATCACCGCTGGCATCTATTTTGAATGAGGTTTTAGAGAAGATTTTTGATTGAATGGATTTCACATAGAGTTTTATGTCAAACTATGATACACACTGGCGGCCATCTTAGATAAAATAAGAACAAAAAAAATCTCAAACTATGAAGGCGATGGCGGCCATCTTGAATAAGGTACAAAAATAAAAATCACAAGATTAAAAGAAAACCACCCAAGATTTATTTTAACCAAGTTTGGTTGCAATGCGCTGAGTTTCCGTCTTGGATGAGGTACCAACATATAAATCATAAACTTTGAAGGGGACTACCCAAGGACTATTGTGACCAAGTTGGTTCTAATTTTAGGCTCAGAGGTTTCAGAGGAGATCTTTGAGTTCACTTTCAATAGGGTCTCTATGTTAAAATATGTTCCCCGCTGGCGGACATTTTGAATAAGGTACGTACATAAAAATCGCAAACTTTGAAGGGGACTACCCAAAGTTTGTTCTCATTGGCGCAGTGGTTCAGAGGAGAAGATTATTGAATGAAAGTACAGTTGGACTGGTGTGTGCGAATGAATAGTTTACGACAGACGGACTACGGACGCTAAATGACGACAAAAGCTCATCCTGGCTATGCAGGCAAGGTAAAAATAATCCATAGACAACAACAATGGAAGCACAAAGAGATAAAGACACCACAAAAGCACAGCATAAACAAAAGAAAAATGGGGACACACACACATATGAACAACACGGATCTAATAAAACAATTGTTCAGATCAGTTGCACCGGAAAAGTAAACAACTCCTGATTCTAATAAGACACCAATCGTGTCAAACATATTTAATCCGGAAATGAGGTCAAATCCAGTAGACGAAAAACAAACTTAAGCTGTTAAAAGGAGAGATATTTTGTCATCTCGCAAACAGATATCTCATAGCGGTGCACAAGATTGTAATGTCGATAAGACTTCTGCAATTATGATCGCAAGTTATGGGTAACATACCTCATACCCCTGTTTCAGTAGCCTTTTTGTGACCCAATGAGCTACCATGGAGCTACGTTGTCCCCATTTCCGACTCATTGTTTCAGAAAAATCTTTGACCACAATGAACTCTATGACTTACTCTCTTACTGGATTTAATAGTGTTATGCTGCGCAGAAATGAGAAATTGTTTAAAAAAGGACATAGAAATAAAATGCATAAAAAATTTCTATTCGGACAACGGAAATTTGTAAAACATAACTATGAACTCAGATAAAAAAGATTATAATTACATAAGAAAAATCTTGGTGCAAAAATAGATTTAGATGAACTAATATATTTGACTCTATATCTGATGTTAGGACATTTCATGGCACCTAAGTTCAGCATTTTCTGAAGTCTACAGTAATCAGAACTAGGACAATTCTATTATCTTTAAATGTCCGCGTTGTTCATTTACATGTGTCTTCATTTTTCTTTCTGTGTCGTACTCATTTGATGTCTTTGTTTCTTGGTGTTTCCGGTTTTTCCATTGTTCACGGATTCTCGTTTTCAGACTGACGGGTTGGTTCTCACTTCACACTCCTGATTCAATTTCTGCAAGGCATTTAAAGCCTACTGTTGCACTGCTCAGAAATCACGGATATGAGAAATACATAAAAACCTAGATGAAATATAAATACCCAATCATTTCACAAACAGACATGGAGAATATGCAGAACACAACTATGAACATGGATATAGATATTATTATTAAACAACATCAGGAAATCAATTTAAAGAAAGCAGGGCTAATTACGCTAATACCGGTAAGTTCACAAAGTCGAAGTTAAATTTCCTTTGAGTTAAAACACGGTTTCTTTAAAAAAAAAGTAAAAAAAAAATCTAAAGATGCAAGTATTGTTCTTTTAATACCGGAATTCCATACATTCGATCGCGATGTACAAACATTCCCAAACGCATTATATTTCGATATTTAATTTCAATAAGAAGAGGACCAAAAACTGTTGAGATATTTTTAACTGTAAGGATCGGAAGACGTCATAAAGAAAAGATGAAGTGAAGATGATTTTCAGAAGCTAGTACTTCGGTGCTTGCCCGAAAACCGATTTTATTTGAAAACAGGTAATATCTAAATTTCAGAAACTTTTGTTCAAACCTATGAAGTATCTTTCTCTTGGATAGCTCTGTCCTAAGCTGATTTTTTTTAGATCATATTGGTATTTTGTTCTCTATCAGCTTTTACACATATTTCGGTGTATGGATTTCCAAATATTTTGATTTGATCTGCACTGAAGAGACAAAAGTTGTCGAAAGCGCATTTGAAGAATATAAATTGACAGTAACTTCGGTATTTTGTTATTTTCAACATCCAGAAACCTGAACTCGCAGCCTTTAGCGCAAATCTTTAAAAAAATATTTGCATGGGAAAGACTAATTCGGTTAAACTTCCACATCGTTTAGATACCCAGTAGTCAGTACTTCGGTGCTGACCAGAAAGCCGATTCTATTTGAAATCTTGCAATATCTAAATTTTTGTTAATTTTGTTGAAAACTAAGGAGTATCTCCCTCATGCCAAGCTGTCCTTAGCTGAGGCCCTCTTAGCTGATTTTTGCTTTACATTTAGACCATATTGGTTATTTGTTCTCTATCAGTTTTTGAACATCTTTGAATTTATGGTCTTCCAAACGTTTAGATTTTATCTGCACTGATGAGACATTTGTTGTCGAAATGCGCATATGCAGAAAATAAATTCACAGTAACTTCGGTATATATTTATTAGATATGATAGATGAGTGGTAAAAGCTTCATACAACTATAGTACACATGCACATACAGTTCTTAATACAGGAGGAACTCTCTAATTTCAAGAAAAAAGCTGTAGCAGAAGAATGATTTGTCAATTGGATTCATCCTTTTAATAGGAAAAAGAAGGGAAACGGGGAAATTGTCAAAGAGACAACAATTGTCAATTTCGTTTGAAAAAATGGCTAGTAATATTTAGAGTCCTGGTCCTGGTCAGTGCCAATTGAAATTAGCGTTTTATTAATTCACTGGTAACTACATGGAATGAAAATTCGATATCAAATTTAGCTACAAATAAGTCTTGAGATATTTCTGATATCGGCTTATGGTATGCATTTTATCCTTTGCAAAACTTCAATGTGGGGCATAGGGGAAACATTACCGCGAATAGATTTGCATTTGTCAAATGACTTCACCACAAGGCGTCCTGAATGAACCCTTAGGAATGGCTTTTATGGCTAGTTTTGGCATGATGAAAATGAATTATTGGCATCGATGCACTTTTTCCGCATCATACATTGTCATAAGCCTTGATGCCAAAAACCGATGCCTCTATTGGCATCGATGCCTCATTACCGACAGTTCTGTCGGCACCGATAATTAGTTTG
This sequence comes from Modiolus philippinarum, assembly GCA_002080025.1. Classification (NCBI taxonomy): domain Eukaryota; kingdom Metazoa; phylum Mollusca; class Bivalvia; order Mytilida; family Modiolidae; genus Modiolus; species Modiolus philippinarum. The sequence continues at coordinate 66,548 of MJUU01009351.1, forward strand.
ATGATTGTCGTTGAAACTAGCAGTGATGCTGTTTGCTTTATTTGTTTATGCCGTGTATTGTGTACCTAAAATAAAACTCAAATGACAAATATTTCTATTGTCTTGACTGAATTTAAATCGAGGACAATTATACATCAAACGCAATGCATGGATAATTTAAAAGGAAACTATTCATTGTTCATCTTGTTTGCCGGTCTTACAAACTGCAAAATATTATTCATTCAACAGGACCCTCCGCATGATTCAAATTGCTTATTCAAGTCAGAATAGCGGCAAATGAGAAATTATATGAAGTATGCTATCTCAAGCTTTAATAATCTCGGATCTATTATGGATGTTCGCTCGTTAATTTGGAAATAAATAGGATTTCCAGTAAATGTTATTTATTGTCAGAAAACAGGAAAAAGTAATTTAAGCGGAAAAAATATATAGATTGCAAATGTCGTTTTTGAGCTGTAAGTGATTAGAAATATTGGCGGGAAACTGAATTCCTTTGAATTTTTCATTTGTTAAACATACGCAATGTTAATCAACGAACGAAAGTGACAAATAAATAGGATTTGGTAAAAATTTGTCAGAATGCTGCTTATGATGTATAGAATTAAATTATCAAACAAAATATGCAGGTTCGTAGGGGAAACATTATATTGCTTTTGAATGGATAAAAGCAGAGAAGTCGAAAAATCTGACATAAATACCAAAACGTGACCAGAAAGCATCCATAAGAGTTTTTTTTCAATAATAACTACATTCTTTGGATATTTATTTGCAAAATGCTTTACAATGATCATTTATTTTGCGTAAATGAAAATATTTAATGAAGACAAGGGAGAAGGTCATTATCATGGGAAAGAATCCACATATGATATCCACATTCTTATTTTTATGACAAACTAAATGTTATAAGCTGTTGAAGCATTAATTTAGAGTGCAAAATTACAAAACATTGAAAACATCCCCAAAAATATATCACATCATAAACGATGGAGGAATTGATGACAAAAAGTGAAAACATGGTGGATTCAAGTAGCCGATGGTGATGTTGCTCTTTTGAATTTTCGTGTGTTTATATCTAGTGTCAGTCATTGCCAAATGCGGGGTTCGGGTGTTGGTGGAGGAGTTGGACTATCGAGTCCTAGAGACTTGTTGCAAGATTATGATAAATGTTTTATTGGCTGTTATTCAAAAAGTAAGCCAAATTCTAGCTCAATGAATGCATCAAAACATAACATGTCGAGTACACCACCACACTAATCTAGTGTAAATAGTATGATTTATGCGCTCCGAAATGCCACAATGTTTCATTGCAATCCTTTTCATTTTTTGGTTTGGGGTATACTCGAAATGTTATGTTTAGATGCATTCATCGAATTTTACTACCATTTTAAAAAGGATATGGAGTAAATGAACATGAGAGATTATATGTAATAATCAAGAATTACAGATATTTTGCTAGTATGCCTTCTGTATGTAATTCGCGACTTTTTGAAGGTTCTAGTGAACTATATTACTCGAATTAACCATGATTTAAGCAGTACTTGATGTCACTCTCGGTTTTCGTGTGAGTTCAAACTGTAAGTGCCTCTGTTCTGAATGTCGCATTCTTTTTTATTTTAATGCATTGTGGCCGTCTCATGTCCTTGTTTTGTCTTTGTTTATCTGTGTTCTAGTTTTTGTCATGTGTTGTAATAACCACATCCCTTGTTCCTTTGGTATTCTAGTGCCGTTGTGTTCTATCCAAGAAATAGACCATATCTATACTGTGACGTATTGAAAAGTAGTCTGGTAGATCCTGATACCAAAATGTCGGATATTTATAGTATAACAAATTGATCGTCGTGAATATCAATAAAAATGTCACGAGTGCCGAACAACGCAGAAGGATTAAACGGGTTGTGGAACTTTGTTCCGCAACGAGTTGAATACACTGCGTTGATCGACACGAGTGACAATTCAATTGATATTCACGATGGTCGATTAGTCATGCTTTTTATTATATAGATTTTCCTCTCAAAAATCGATATTAACCCTTTCAACGCCAGAACGTTTTTGGTATATAATGTTATGTTGCCATACATTCCAAAACGTAACAATAATCGTGACGTTTCGTTGCGTGCTATCAATTACGGCGATCACGCACTTGCTTATATTGAACGGCATACTCGAATAAATTGTTCGGCAACTCCGGCAACTGATCACTTGTGTCAGTAGACATGAAAAAAAAGCTAAACAGTTGATGTCATCCGTTGATATATATATATATATATATATATATATATAAGTATCAAATTAAAAATGCAACAAATAAATAATAGTCCATATTTTACCTTTTCGTTGTAATCCAGGACAATCTCGAGGTCTACATTTTATCTGCAATTCAAACACGTCATTAAAATATCTCGTATATGAATCTGTTATCGTTGTTCAAATATTCTAAACTAATAATCCTATTTCAAATCAACCTGGTCTTATCAAAGGATATATTTACATTATATGGGGAACAAATTGGGTTTGTTAAAACCTGCAAACACATAGGCATATATTTTTTAAATCCTAGGTAAATTTTTACAATGAAAGGATAAATTGTAAAAAAAAAATATGAAAAGACAGCAATGTTTAGCATCTTCTTATTCGAGTGTTTCAACATAACAACGCCTGTATCAGTTATCAAACCCATTTTATTATATACTAGTGAATACGGGAAATATATGGACACTGTAAAAAAAATCCAAAGCTCCAATGGAGCTGAAATTCGAAAGCCCGGAAAATATACACACCTGAAAAACTCGCAGTCATCCAAAGAATTGCTGCATAGAAAAAAAAGTGTTATATGTTTTTTTGGTAATTAGAGAGCTGCCTCAATCAACGCGAAGAGAAAAAGCAAATTATGAAAAAAGATTAAAATAACAAAGGTAATGCCAAAATGATGTCAAAATAATCGAAAGGGATGATCTTTGTTTTGGTGTTTAGATTTAATATGTCTAAATAGGTGCTAGGAGAACGACCATTTTATTCGGAAGGGGGGGGGGGGGGGNTGTTTGAAAATAAATCTTCTGATCTAAAATAAATAAATATCCCCCCCCCCCGGACGTGAATACTGTTTATATTTATATACTGAATGTTATTATTGATTTTATATAGCAACACCGTTACTATTCCGTATACAAAAAAACGGAATTTGAAACTTACGCACTATATTTCCGGTGGAAGCACGCAGCTCATTTGAGTGGGTTAATAGGCTTGACGCTCATTTTAGTCACGTGACACCTATCGGATTGTTTTATCAATCATCTCCAGCCTCTTCGTGGCTTTCGAATTAAATCAAAGCTCCGATGGAGCTGAAACTCGAAAGCCCTGAAAATCTACATGTGGCAAAACTTCGTGGTCATCAAAAGAACTGCTGCATGTATTAAGTTATTCCGCAATACGTGAAAATAATAACTCCAGCCTCTTCGTGGCTTTCGAATTAAATCAAAGCTCCGATGGAGCTGAAACTCGAAAGCCCTGAAAATCTACATGTGGCAAAACTTCGTAGTCATCAAAAGAACTGCTGCATGTATTAAGTTATCTCGCAATACGTGAAAATAATTGGATTGTGTGATGTATGCATGTCGATTTCTTTGATATAAATATGCAATACACATGTAACAGGTAAACAAATGTTATTTCCATCTTTGACAAAGCGCGTTGATCCTAGACGCAATATAAAAAACGAGTAATTTGATAAACATGCATATTGTTTTCAATTTAATATAACAACACCGTATTCAACTCATGAAAATGAAGAAATATAACTTAAATACTAGTACACAATGTATACGATTTTGAAAGATATTTTATCGGAAGCATGAAGATCATCTTTTAGAGCTGTTAATAGTCTTGAAGCCTCACGTGATTTTTTCATGGCTTTCAAGTTAAAAAGGACACTGCATAATCCCTAACTGCATTTTTTCTCACTTGGGCAGATGTTTTAGATTTTGAAGGATTGTTTATTGGGTGTAGACTTTGTTTAAGGGGTTTTCACCTATTTATTTTTTAATTAATTGTGTTTATCCCTAAACGTCGTTCTTACAATGATGTCTCTGGGGCCTGTAAGAAAAAAAAATTACTATATTTTTTAGGGGACGACAATTTGATATTCGGGGGTTGGGGTGGACGGCGATTTTGTAAATAAGTAATTTAATCCTGCTGCAATTGGAAATAAATATTCTAAATGAAATAAAAGGGATAACAGGAAACACCTACAATGGTTAAAAATTATAATTACATGCCACAATCTGCCAGGGAACTACACAGATAAAACACAAATTAGACAAAAGACAAACGTAAACAACGATAGGAACTCGGGACAGCCGGACTTGGTACCGGCACTAGCAAAAGCCAGAGGTAGGGTTAAACCGGTTTATGGGTACCCAAACCTCCCCTTTATCTGTCCCGTTTCCCTATAGTTTAGTAAACATACGAATAAAACCCAATACAGGTAGACTACTAACTCCATGACCACAATCTTGAAAGGAGAGAATATGACAATACGTAATTTTGAAATATGGGTCAAGGGGTGATCGCCGCTATACTGCCGGCTAGCTGAAGGAGCATAGTCTGCTGGTAAAACACTGTCGCACTACGGAAGAAAAATCAAACTCGAAACTTTCCGCAGGATTTGGTTAAGAATCATCATATATTTCAGTAGACATTTAAAATTTTCAGGTCACTATAGATCTCGTAGCTAATTTAACGGATGCAAGCAGAGTATCTTGTCAATATCCCCTATTACGTAATGAATGTAAGTTACGTCTCAGCCATTCTGGATTTTTATCAGTTTCTGGCATTTTCTAACAACATTACCGTAAAAACGAGGATTAGAAATGTCCTTAATTATAAGCTGTTTGCGGGTAACGCCATTAATCTATTATGGGCTTCTCTCGAGGGAACCGTTTTCCTATAGTGTTGTCTGGTGTGTATAGTGCACGAGCCGACAGGCGAGGGCACTATTCTCACCAGACAACACTATAGGAAAACTGTTCCCGAGGGAGAAGTCCGTAATTAATTTAGTACATAACAGAAAAGAAACAAATTGAAAGGAAGCAAAGTATAGTAAACCGGAAGTCACGTGAGGTATAGTCCCGTCGTCAAGTATAGTGTCCCGCTGTCAAGGTAAACAAATAACTGTTCAAATATAGTGACGTCAGGTTATCCAATGAAATCGTAGGATTTTTACCTGTTATGTACTAAATTTAGATATTAAATGTTCATATGTTACAAAACTTCTTAAAGGTATTCAACAACTTATGAAATCTGTAACCCTGTTGTAAAAGTTTGGCTGTGATAGTGAGGTTACGTTCATTAAAATCGTCAAGAATAGAACAAACACGTGCGAATCGTACTAGTGGAGAAATGTATACCCGTATGATGGAGCTTGAGGGATGTCGCCGTCAAGAAAAGGGAAATTAGTTATAGTGAAATCAAAATCCTCCCTTTTATCATATATTTTAGTTTTTATTTTACCAGCATCAATAATGATAGTAAGATCAAGAAAAGGACAGTATTTGGAATCATTGTTAGCTTTATTTAATTTAAGTTCTTCTGGGTATATAATGTCTACATAATCTAAAAATTGGGGATTGTCAATAGTAAGGATATCGTCAATATATCCTATTTGTCATGAAAATAAATAATTTGGGTTTGATTTATAAATAAAAAAATTGATTTGACTTTTGTGAAAATAAATAATTTGCTCGAAATATTTTTGAAAATAATTTTTCGAGGCAAAATCGACCAACCCCTTCCTGAAAATCAAATTGTCCACTAAATAACTGTAATCAAAAGATATATCTAAAAATTCGCACACAAATGTCATGAGATGTATCATTGGACTTCTTGTATGTATTTTAAAATATGGTTTTCTCCTTTGATGTTTCTTCGCTGAATTCATCTATATCTATATCTTCATTTTGTTACTCACGAGTGTTTCCAGAAATTTGTCCTCTTTATATTCATTTGTTGTATTTTCTCTTACTTTTTCTTCAGTCTTTACTTACATACCAATCTTCTTCTAACTTAGAAGTTATCAAGACTTTCATAAGCTTTCCTTTTCATGTTTAAAGCCTTTTTACAGTTCTGGCCATATTTAAAACATTTCAATCTTTTCCCCTTTTTCTCTCTGTATTTCCTTCGGTTGATCTGTTTTCCGTCTTCCAGCGGGATAGTTGTTATATTTGTAAAACATGCTCATTTCATTACCATGTGCGATGTTTAATAACGTTACTTATTATATAGATAGCGGTGATTTATCGAGTTTTCTCAATTAAATAAATGTCATATTGTCACCGGTGAAAATAAAGGATTTCTAGTCACTGGATGACATCTTAATGAAGCGACGTCATAATATCTCTTCAATGTCGTCGTCAAGTAAACAGCTGGCGTATTGAGAGGAAAAAAATAATCCGCATCTAAAATCTCGGTTTTTTGAGTAGAAAATCTATATAATAAAAAGCATAACTAATCGGCCGTCATGAATATCAATAAAAATGTCACCCGTGTCGATCAACGCAGTGGATTTTTATTGATATTCACGACGGTCAATTAGTTATACTGTAAATATGTATCTCGGTTAATGATATCACGGAGAGTCTTGTTGGAAGCCCTCGTGGATTATATTTTTTTTTCAAAATCACAGCAACATACATTCTGAAAAGTTAAAGTTTGTGGTTTTTGTCACCCTTCAACATTCTCCCCGATACAGTTGACTACTTTACCGTGGCATTTGGAAAAAGCTGAACCGAAAAGGAGAATTTAAAATGATGTTGGCAAATGTAATCTGAAGCATCAGACTGAAACAGGATTTTCTTCCGTAGAACGTTAAATTGAAATTATTAATTTTTGAAACATTGAAGCACGTTTTGTCAGTAGCTTTAGACTGATCGATATTGGACTTTTCAAAAAGGAATAGTCCGCACTTCAGTTTCCGCATTTAAATACAACCAACCAATTCCGGTTATCAGCCTGTGGTAGAATTGGCTATATGGAGTTATCTTTCTTTAAATTTTGGGTTTTTAAAATTTACCAATAATTATTACAATTTTGATAACATCATTTTAATTTTTGTGTACTTACATTTAATCAAGTTAAACAAATATAAATATTTGTTAAATATGAAAAAGAAAGGAAATGGCGTAAATGTCAGGGAGACAACATCCCATCTCCAGGTTAAGTAAGTGAGAACCGAACCGTCAGTCTAAAAAGAACAATCCAAGGACAATGGCAACGTCGGAAAAACAAAAAAACGAAGACATAACATGAGCATGACACAGAAAAGAAAATGAAGACACGCACATATACAAAAATGAACAACACGGACCCAATAAAAACCATGGGTGAGATCAGGTGCACCGGTAGAGTAAGCATCTCCTGCTTCTTATAAGACACCCGCCGTGTTGAACATGTCAACTCCGGTAGTAAAGTCAAATCCGGTAGAGGAAAAACAAACTTTACTGGCAAAGAGAAAGATCTGTTGTCATCTGGGAAACAGATATCTCATAGCGGTCCACAAGATCGTGATGTCGACCGTAAAACTTCTGTAGTGATGACCTCAAGTTATGGGCAACATACCCTTGCTTAAGTAGCCTATTTGTAAGCAACCGAGCTCTATCAAGGTAGTCACTGTATCGACCACAGGCCTAAAACGGCCTAAACAAAGCATCTAGGGTCACCGTACGGTCTTCAACACAGTGATGAACCTGACACCATATAGCAAGCCCTAACTATAATCATTTATAGATATAATGGCCCTTAATTTCCTAATTTTGTTATTTTAGATTTCTATTTGATAAATTTCATTTTGATATATACATGTAATTAGTATTTCCTCCCTCATGCTACGTATGTTTGGTGATAACGGAAAGTCAAAGGTGATATACCATGACTTGACGGGATAGTTCCAATCCAATCCGGTGAAAAAATGACAACACTTTTTGAAAAAGGATATATCCGTGTGTCCTTGTTTGTTTACATCTTTAATGATATGTGGGAGCACAGTTTTCAAAAAAAAAAAAAAAAAAATTGAGAATAAGATCTACAACTTGAAATCATTGTGTTATTTAGCATTTGATTTAAACATTAGAAATGGAAACGATTGCCTCAAAACCATAGCCGACAGCCGCACATGAAAGTGACGTTTTTCAATGATTTACAGCGTATTTTCATAGCGCCACAAAAGCTTTACTCTAAAATAGGTGTCCAGATAAACGATTTTCAATTAAAATTGCGATATTTGTCTTCCGCGTATTGAAGTAATCAACTGAAGAGGCGAATAGGCCCTGGTTGGTTTTACTTCATAAATCACAATCATTTCATAAAACATAGCTCTCGCTGTTGATTGTCCGAAAATATGGAGCAGAAATTGCATACCTAGTTTAGATTGCAATATAATCTGGATTACAGATTAATGGATTTTTCTGTTATCGTTAAATCACTTTTTCAGGATTGATTACGATCAAAGTAATCATGTTTACCAAACAACTATGTTAGATTACTTATAAACATAGCCAGCAATTGAAGATGGTATATAGATTACCACACGAAGGAAGAATATCACCTGGGACGGTAGTCGAGAGTGATATTCTTTTCTGAATGTGGTTATCTAGTATAACATCCGAATTTAAAGGCATCATGTGTTATATTATACTGAACATCTTGACTGTATTTAACATCAATGACGTCACTATACAATCTAAGCAGGCGGTATACTTGACAGAAGGATGGTATACACAACAGAGAGATGGTATACCGAAATACCGCTCTTTCGGTTAACCAATCAAAATTTAAGAAATTCATGTGAAGAATAATATAATATAATACGGTAACCTGTGAGTGGTAATCGATGGAAAACTTGTTCATAACCTATTCATAATTACTGTAAAAGTGTCTAGCATTTGACTGTAGAATTAGATCTAAAATTTAAGTCGCAAAATGACTCAACTCACATGTTTGAAACGTTATAATGTTTTATAAATTCATGAAACAAATTTTTTCGCAGCATCTAAAAAAATTATATGAAAAAAGTGATATGGAGTAAATGTTCATTGGACAAAATCCTAAAAATGCATGGTAAGATTAAGCAAATGAAATGATTTTAAATTTCTGCTCTTCATCTTGATGTCACAAAGAGGCCAATGAACAAGCATTCGTACGTGGTAGCGATAGAAGATAATACCAAGAGCTACGAAAATTTGTTAAGGTTAACAAGTCTAGTGGTATACAGCAAAACTTTCAAGAAGACTTACACTATAGCTTTTGAAGTCGAAGTATTGAACTTGCCGTGCCGCCAGTTGTGTAATTCATAAAAACATGGTGGGCGTACGTGCACCACACAATTGTCACTTACAAAGGTTGACACAATTACATCATGGAGACAAAACTTACAATACACACTTTCACTTAATTTTTTGCTGAATTTATAATCGATAGCTTCCAATAGCAGAAGAAAACAAGCCACCCCTTCGTGATTTCAAAGATGATAGCGAATTAGAAGTTCCATAGGCCAACCACCACACGGCAGCCAAACACGTACTCACATAGACATAATGCTGGGACAAATCGCAAGCTATTGTCCCGTCATCTGCAGGAGCACACTAGATAAGAACTCGACCTCTATCAATAACTATGAATAGGCCCGCAGCATCCTCTGAGCTTGGAGTATGAGTCGTCCTAACAGAAGACCCCGAGGGAACCCCGGGATATAGAAATAGGACCTAGTATCTCCGGCTTGCGGGGTGTGACCCCTCCTAAACGGAGGCTGACCCCGAGGGTCCCGGGATATAGAAATAGGACCCATTCCGTGGTTGTGCGGGATTAATAAATACACAACCCATCTTTCGGATGGGATGTAAACTCAGGTCCAGGTGTTGGAAGAAATGCCACGCTTCCTGCACGTTAAAGAACCCTTGTAGCAAGCTCTTTTTGGGGTGGTCCGTAGGTGATCGGCTACAAGGCTAAATTCCCCGCCCTTGACGATTTCACCCTACTTTTCCAGTGGCAGTCAGAATTTCCCGTCCCATGGCCCTTTCCATACCCCAAAGTGATTATTTATTAACAAACTTGTTCTCGTCTTGATATAGCTGAAATATTGCTGAGTAGACGTTAAACAATAATCAATCAATCAATCTATCAATAACATTTGGCAGTCCATCAGCTCACATTTCGGTTTTCAGTCAACAGGTCGACATTTACTGGATTTTAATAAAATTTATTGAGGGCCAATGAACGGCCAGATGAGTTATACCAGACATTGACCATTTTCGTTGAGGACAATTGTATGCGGAATTACACATCACTTGACGAGCTCCCTCTGTGGTTGGAAAATTTCATAGAACTAACATGGCCTCAACTTATACACCGTGATTACCCAATTTGGTTAAACAGTGCTCTGGAACTTCATTGAAGCCCGAAATTTTCTTTAACGCGCGACAATTTACTAAATGAAATTCATAGGCCACTGATTCGAAATTTATACAAGCATCCCTTGAAGATCGTCCTTTCAAGAAAGCTTTTAATAAACAAAACCGCCAAACTAAACAATGTGTTTTATGTTAACAGGCATGTCGTTGTCATCAGCACTTTCTTAAGTCCTTGTAAATTTCTACTCGATTTAGATAAACAATATATCCAAAGTAAGCCCATCTTATTATAATGACACTGTTGGTAGTGACATTGACAGCGAGGGCGAAGGGTGTTACAACTAAGTTGTAATGATAGTGAGCCTAACAAATTACGTGTTGTTTGAACTTTGAGACGAGTGAGCACCAAAAAATTCCCCACTTTTTCTGTGGTTCAAACAACACGTAATTTGCTGGGCTCACTAACATTACAACTTAAGTTGTCACACCTTTCGCCCTCATAAATAGGCAAATGTCAAGGAGACAACATCCATATCCAGGTTAAAACGACCCAAAACAAAGTATCTAGGGATCACCGTATGGTCTTCAACACAATGAGGAACCTCACACCAAATAGCAAGCCTTAAATGGCCCCCAAAATTAAACAGGTGTCCCCCCCCTGACAAAGTTGGGGAGTGTAATTTCACCCTTTGTGGAAACGGTATTGAGTTACAGCTAGAGACCCTTGTCGTAAACGATTCAGGTGTCGACATTCTTGCTGGAATTCCCTTTATATCCATGTATGACATAGCAATTAATCCAAGTCAACAGGTGATTGTCGTTCGCGAGAAAATATCCATTCATTATGATAGTCAACCAGCCGAACAAAACGCAAATGGTTAGTCCAATATACGTAGAACACAAGCCTTCCTTATAAGAGCAACAGAAACAAGTTCGAGTATTTGCCCTAGCTGTTACGACGAATATACCTATCCAAAAACTTGATCATGACTTCGTTCTCACTGTTGAAAGGGACAGCTCGTCGAGAACTATCAATCGGCTAGATCCGCATATTTCAGCTGCAGTTTCGGGGGTAAGATTCGTAATTTTAACAACAGATCCGAGTCTCAACGCTTACAAATGTACCAACACCTCTGTCAAGTACACGCTACCTGCACAGTAGATATAGAGTATAGAACCCCAGATTTTCTTCTCTACGTAAACACAAGAGCCCTCCAAAACAAATCTGTATCCAGCAAATTTGCTAACAAGGTTTCAATTAACCCCGACAACTTACTCATCCCTGACACTCAAACAGAGTTCAACCTTATTTCTGATTACAGTGATACAATGGGGCAGTTGGACCTTTCAAGGCATCAGTCAATATGGGCCCTGTAAAGCCACCCAAAAGGAAAGGTAAGAGTCCTCCAATACTAAAAAGACAAGTTGGTTGAATTTCAAGACAAATTTGATGAGCTACAATGCAAAGGTGTTTTTCAGCGACCTGAAGAGTTAGGTATTTCCGTCGAATACATTAGGCAATTGTTCCTTGTAAAGAAGTCATCCGGGGCTATCGACTTGTCACTGGGTAGATATAGCGAATCGCAACCCTCCATCTGGCCCGACGTTGACCCTACCCTACGCCCAGTTGCCAAATGGAAATAGTTTAATTGAATCTGATTTTACAAACGCCTTTTATCAGATACCCCATGCTAAGGATTTCGAGAAATATTGTGGTGTAGCCACACCGTATGAAAGCGTTCGTGTTAACACACGTTGTGCAATGGATATGCCATGGTCGGAAACGGCCCTGAAATAGTTGATGTGTCTCATACTCGGAGATTTCCTCCACGGATGTGTAGCCAAATGATGATTTATTTTGTGGAAGTTTCATCCAAGCTGAGCTCATTCAAAATTTGATACATATTCTGGAGGCACCCAAAAAATCAGGTTAACTTGTCTTTCACCCTCTGCAACTATAATCTGCCCGAAATAGTATGGAATTTTCACAAGGTTCAATTTCTGCCAGTCCTCAGAGTTGCAACATTATCCTCTTGTCCCTCGCCAGAAAACGTACATTGTTATCGATCCTTCATTGGTGCTAATAAAATGCCAAGCTGTGTGTTGCCTAATTGTGCACAATTTATGTTTCCCTTTGACGATCATATTAGTGTATTATCTTCCTTTGACGAAGTGAAATGGACAGACACTTTATTGGAACAGTTTAACCTTGTGCAAAAGTCTCTTGAATCCCAAAATTCCGTCTTACGCCCGAAGCGAGACTACTAACTATGGATCGTTACTGACGGGTCCGTCACAAAACGCGATATTTGCATAACACTTTATATCTCACGCGATAAAAAACTCAAACTAGCACGTTTTTTAGTGCCAAGCTCCTAAACAATCAAATGTTGTGGCTACCATGCGAGATAGAAGCATTTCCGATAGCAACGGGCGTTAAAAAAGCATTTCACTCCCTTTATTTTTCTGTTTTAACTCCAAAACTTGCGTACAAAGCTTTGAAATGTTATGCCAATGCACTTTTTGTGCCAGTCTTCGCGTCATGAGTTTCCTTGTAATAGACCGCAGAAATCAAGTCAGCATCAGGCATTTAGCCAGCCGTTTCAACATCCCATTTTGCAAGCAGGAATGCACCGCCATGCAATGAACCAAACTTCCAAATTTGTTCCTTTATATCCCTAACTGAAGATTCGGTTGTACGATCCATAAAAATCAAGGACATTATGAGCGATGCGTTCTGCCTACCTCTTACATTAAGGTTAGCATGGATAGATATTAATATTCAGTCTCATGCCCATTTAAAGCAGAGAACCAGACCATAAAAAAATGAACATCATTGAAGATTTTAAACGTTACTTTAGCATCGCTACAATAGCCAAGGATGTGATACTTGTCGTTCTTTGGTGTGACCCTATAGCTCCAGCTTTCGAAGTGTAATAGACGGACTCATACCGAACTACAAATTAATTTAGAACAGCCAGCCAAACATCAATTAGATATGGTCCTTAGGCGATTATTTTACGCTTTAGACTTACCGAACATATACTTGAGCAAGTAAGTGACTCGTGCCATACCTGTGCTTCTCTAAAGCGCTTCCCAAAGAGCATAGTCTGTCAGTCTTCAGAGTACCTCGAGTCAATCGGAAATCGCTTGCAGTCATTTCATACTTGTTGTGAGAAACACCGTCACATCTTTTACCAACACGTGTTTTATCAAAGATGAAAAACAAGACACCTGATGTGATGCCTTAACACGCTTGTTAGAAACAATTAAATGGCCCTTACATTGTTGTTCTAGTTGACTGCGCTCCTGGTTTTTGTTCCGAACAAGATGACCCATTTTTGGGGCATTTTATTATTTCAATTGAAACTTGAAGATGAGGTACTTCGAGGGTAACACTGATAGCCCCAATATCAGAACCTTCGCTATCGGTCGCAACAGCAAGACTTAATTCTAGATTACGCTAACGCGGTCTTTCATATCGAGAATTATATACTCAACACAATTAGTTTACTCATGAACAATTACGTATTTCCGATATGAATATAATATTTGTGCACAATCAAGGATATAGTGAAATTTCTGGGTGTATAAAGCCAGGTCGGCCCATTCGCGCTATTTCTAAAGGCGATTTGGTCTATTTTTATTTCAACAGATCTAAATTAAAATCCGGTAGTCGGCATCTTGTATGTGTTTTATAAAAAAAATTGTCGAAAACCAGTAACTTTCGTCGTACAAAGTAAAACTGGCAGAATGTTACAAAGTCCCTCACACCAACATTGAATAAAACTCCCCAACACAGACGACAGTCCTGATTTAGAATCCTATCACCCTCCTCATATATCATATCATGTTCCCCAACCTTTAGATATTGTTAGACCAATACCTGAGCCTTCTCCGGGATAAATGGAAGTCCCTCCCCTTGTTTTATTAAATGAACCCGATATTTTTTTTAGCAGAGACTCCACTTGACCACTCAAAAGACACAGACAGGCCCAACGAAAACCCAGTCCATAATGACCCTAAATGTGTCCTACGGAAACCTAATGAAATAATAAAGCCCAATTCCCCTCGTAAAGACAATATTGTGAACAAGTAAGCGTACTCACTCACTGTGTGTACAGTATGCGATAAAACGAGTCAGTATTGTTTCTTTTTCCATTGTTTTGATCTATTTCAAGAATAACTCATTGAAGTTTTTTTTCCAAAGACGTTATTTTGACATTGTAAAAAAGGGAAAGAAAAGAAAAGTGGTTACGCCACTATGTGTTATTGTTGTGTTACTTGTTGGGCATATTTGTTTTAGACTATAGTTGCCTCCCTTGTACATTACATAATGTATCACGCGTATGTGTTTTTCGCTTTGTGTAATAAATGTAGTTCGATTGTGTACTTTATTCTACCTACTTTTTACTGGCGCTAACTTGACTCACTGACAGTTTGACGGATGTGGTTTTCAGAACTGGACACGCTTACCCTTCCACAAAATCTGATGTAATTCTCGTTCCTATAGTACACACTGTGAGTGTATTAGTTTTAGTGTTTTGTTAATGATGTTCTAATGTATTTTGTGGTTATGACGTGTATTATGGTGTTCTTGTTTTATGCCATGTCTTTTCTTTGATTTATGTATTCTGCTTGTGCTTTGTTCGTTCGGCATTTTACTGCAGCTGTTTAAAAATTTGCACAATTTGCACTAAATGCTCACAAATGAAAAGACAGAGTAGAGAGAGGGTCAAATTATGAAAAAAGCAGTCCTAAGAATCCTTGAAATACGTATCAGGGAGAAATTCAGAGCTCTTTAATTGGTGAAAATGTACATCAACATTATACTGACCGAAACGTTCAATTTCGAATAACATGAATAAATACACATAAAACAAATTTTGCAACGTAGTGGTTAACTATACTTGTTGGCTTTCTTGTTATTGGTGGTTGTATTTTCCGTTTGGTGTCATATTAATGCCTAGAATTAGATGGAGCTATTATTAATTGAGCTGTACAGAAAAGGTACAATTCTACCCGAGTCCCAAGACTAACGAATAAAGTTTATTTACAAGTCTTTAAAGAAAATGTAAAGCAAAAGTTTTCAATCAGGAAAATATCATCATTTTTACCTTAAGAAATTGCAATGTATATATCTAAATATATTGTATTATTAAAGCAAATATATACCGGTAAAAATATCCATGATTTTAAAGATTTTTAAAAAACACAAACTTTAAGCAATATTAACTCGAAATTATGAAGAACCGATCTAACGTACATGATTTAACCTTGGCAAACGGCATCTTTTTTAGATTTATGTACAAAATAGAATTTGAGGAATATTTAATTTGAACTGCAGTCATTAGGGTTTTAAAATGATGGCAATATATTGTCCCTTACGTTCTTTCGTACATTTCGTTAAAATGTAAGAAATCTCTAGTCTAGTCTTTATAACAGAAATTGAAATTAAAGGACTTGGCTAGCTTATCTGTAAAAGATTAGAAAAAATGAATTTTCCATTCTGAAGCGAGCCAAGAGAATGCAACTATCACATCTCCATTGCTGTCTGTGTCTGTGATGTCACAATACACAATCTGACGTTTTCAAACAGGTGCAAGTTCAAAATCCGAATCGAAAGCAACAAAAAAAAAAAAAAATACCCGTTTAATGTTAGTGTGTGAATGTTCTTTACCTTTATTTCCCTCATAAACAAAGACAAGCAAAATTAAAAACACGGTTGTATTGCATCTCTTTTACTCTTGTTTTGATACCATTTGCGCATGTGCAAGATATGAGGTTATCAAGTATTATACTGTTTGACGATTACTATGAGCCATGTTGGAATTAATGTACATTAAAGTAGAACCGTAGCTTGTAATGAGTTACTTATAATCAGATGTTGGTGTATCTTGGTAAAATTAGAATTACTTTTCACTAAAAAAGATTGACAATACAATGAAACAATCAATTGTTCAAGTACATGTTACATGTATGCTGTAATGAGTTGTATGAACTGAGATATCTGTACAACTATCTGAAAAAAATGAAAAAAATAGTGTGCCTTTTGTTGAAACGTCGTGAAAATCCTTCAACTTAATTAAATCGTTTGATTAGGAATAAAACCAATCACTTTTGACATATTGAATTTTTGGGAAAGTAACAAGACAACACAATGAAATGTACAAGAAATTTTGTTGATTTTTTTTCCATTCAGTCATGTGGTAATGCTTCTGAAAACCATAATGTAATTCTCTATCTATTATGGTCCCCGAGGGTATTAACCAACCCAATAGTCAGACTAGTTTACCTTGTGTTTTATAGAAATTTACCTTTTTTATGAAATTCTAACCCCTTAAAATACTAAGGCTTCATTGTTCTTGTTTATGTTTGTTTATTTGTTATGTCTTTGTTATTCTGTCTCAATTCGTGTTGCTGTGAATTGCCGTGCTTTTGGATTTATTATTTTATAATTTCTCCTTTCCTCGTTCTTGCTTCCGATGTATCCGTGTATGTCACTCGGTTGATGTCCTTTGTACTAAATTTGTCCTCCCATTTCAATATCTTTGGTAATGAGTACTTCTTTTTTGACTACTTTTGGATAAGAGCTTTCCATATTATTTAATTCCAATGCTGCTGATGAGATGTTATTCCTTGAAACACGTGTACAGCATAAATATATACTATTAGTAATTTGTTTTGCGAGTATGGAATTCTCAGCTTGTATTGCATCGAGTGCGAAGCACGAGATGCAATACGAGCTGAGAAATCCATCCGAGCAAAACAAATTACTAATAGTATTTTTATCGCTAATTTTGTTATTAATATATGCCAGATATATGTTTCTTTTTCTATTGAAACATTTTTTTATGTTAAACATGTAATTTTTAGTTAAATGTAACGCTTTTTTGATAGGATTATTTTTTTTCACGAAACGTCATGCGACGTCATATTAATACGCTGTTGCTAACGTTCCATAGAGATTGACGATAATATGTTCATATCAGCGCAGTGCAGTGATAATAGAATTATCGTCGCCCAGGAACAATTGAAAATCAAGCAAATTAGCGATAACGACATTTACTGTTTATCATATTATTTTTTTAAACTCTTAAATATTGCTTTGTTTTTCACTGGCATTCACTCCGCATCTCTCTAATTATTAAGTATAGTTCTTTGAGATCTATCAGTTTTTTTTTCAAATCTTCAGGTGTAAGGTCAATTTGATCAACACTGCAGAGACATAGCTTGCCGAAATAGCTATCTTCAGAAAAAAATTTACAGTAACTTTTGTATTCTGTTATTTAGAAACATGAACAAATAACTAAATAACAAACTAAACATGTCAGGAATATTTCTCAAAACAAGGACAAGTTGAAAGAAGTTTAATTCAAGAATTTTTTTTTTCAAATTAAAACAAATTATCTTGTGACACTTTTTTCGAGGACATTCATCATTGACCTTTCAATAGAAATTGTTGTTGAGTGCTGCCTGGCAATACCACAATGATAGGAAAGGTTTGGCGTGCCATAAAACTGATTTAACCAACCCTTTAAATGCATGTACCAAGTAAGGACCATTGTAGCTGACATTTTTTCCGTTTGTTTTTCACCTACGTTATTTTTTGCGCTTTTGATTTCGGTTCTTGGCATTAATGTTTGCAATTTTGTCATTTACTTCATCAATTTTGACCGGTAGGATTTTCTGGGTGTTTCTCCTCAAGATATGCGATACAAGAAAGCTGGTCCCCTTTTGTTTACAATCAGTAAATTATTTTCAGTCTTGTCAAAAAATATTCCAAACGGAGAGTTTAGTCCTTCTGACTGGCCAAGAAATTGTCTACCCTCTTTTCCGTCCGGTATAAGCACCACTACACTATCAGATCTCGGCGATGTAACGTAGATATAAGAATCATTATCTACAGTTATACATGTAGGGTCTGCCAGGACTTCCCCGTTTGTATATTCCCATTGTTTTTCTCCAGTGATTGAGTAACATGTCACGGTTTTATTTTTATGGTTTGTTTGATATATATTGTTACCATGCGTGGTGATGTAGCAATATTTAGGCAGTTTATCTTGCTTAATCAAAGTAGTAATACTTCCGTCAGACAGATCCACTCTTTGTATCCCTGTATATTCTTGACACCACAGTAATGTACCTTTGTGATATGTTATTCCATAACACCAATGGATCGTCCTAGTTACTGTATGTAATTTTCCAGTTTCTATGTGAATGGTATATATGCCTTTAACTGTTGAAACAGCGACAGTTCTATTGTTTATAATTGTTAGGTCATGTGCTGTATATGCTGCACTAGGTAATTTCTCTAATTTCCCATCTGTTTTCAAGACAACTAGTTCAGACATGCTATCTTCTGTTATAATAAATTTACTATCAGGATGAATGATACATCCGTTGTAACCATCGTATCTAGGTTTAGGAATTTCGTAAATTTTAACTAAAGAATGTTTGATATTATTGATTGTCTTTGTTGATGGCTGTTGTATAATGCCAGTTATCTGTGCCTGTTTATCTTTCTCCATCTTAATTGCAACTGTCGGAGGACCAGTTTCTATTGATATTGATCCAAATGTTGTAATTTGAGTTAACGTGTCGAATATCTTTTCTTCGGTTTTGAATTTTACATTCATCTGATTCAAACTTCCATCTTCCGATAACGATTCCACGTATTTTTCAACCTTTTCCACATCCTGTCTATATGTTTGACATCCAATAAATGTCTGAAGGTCGGATCCATGTTCCTTTAAGGCTGTGATATTATTCTTCAACTGATGTGCGATCGTCTGTTCTTTTGACAGACGGAGTAACAAACTCTCTATTTCAGACGTTACTTTTTTCTCTGCAGCATTTAATTCTTTCATGAAATTTTGTTCTAGGGCAGCTAAGTGAGAGTTAATTTTGTCACGAATGATTTTAATTTCATTATTGACCTTTTCTCTTTGTTTTTTCATTTCGACCAAATTTTCCTTACGATTTTGTATAATCTTTACCATGTTTCTTTCAACATCATTCAAGCTTTGTTCCATTATGTCAAGTAGTACAGATGTTTTTGACGTTTTTATAATTTCTTGAACGGACGAAAATCCTGAACATGCGACATGTGTTGTTGAAATGCATATTGGACAACACAGTATGTCATGGTGTGTACAGTAATTTGTATATTTCGTTTGATGTTCCTCGCAATAATGAACTATATTCGAAATAGAGGATGGCAATTTTTGATATTGGTCTACAGAAATGATTCCGTGATTTCTCGTTACTTTCGACACGGAATGGTGTTTCTTACAATCCGGACAGAACCCTTCTTCGCATTCCGGACACCAAATTTCTGCTGATTTTGTGATGTGCTGAGAATCACAAATTCCACATAATATTCCGCTTGGTGTCGCCATAGTCATCTGAAATCAAGAGTTTATCTGGGTGTAAAACTCTACATCATAAATATAAAATAATAACTTTTCTTTCCTGATTCAAAATACCAACTCTCGATAACAACGCACAAAAAATGTGTGTCAGCTTGGTTTATAACATTAAATGTAATGAATCTTTAGCTCTGAATTTGGCAAAAATAAATCAATATTGAAATGGAAATAAGGAAATGTTCATAATGTCGGCATGATATATAGTTCTTTTTTGTCTTAAAGAAGTCATAAACTGAAATGCTATCTCAAATACGTCAATTGCTAGTGAAAAAAAAACAAGCATCACTTCATATGAGTATAGGTTTGCAAGTAAAATCTAACCTTGATTATAAAGAATATGTTTTAAATTTTGTAGATATACAAATGTAAATAGGAAAAATGAAAGGATGTGGAGTGAATGTACATGTGACAAAAACTCACACTATATAGAAAACTCCAGTATATGAAGGACAGGGCTTTTATTCCTGTCTACATTTTGATGTCGTCTGAGGGTGAACAATATTCACCCCCTCAAGCGAGATCAAGAAGGCCCCTAGCGTGCACTTAAGCTTAAAGCTTATTATAACATTTTACGTAAGAAATCAATGGTAATTTTTGTATCTAATCTCGGTCAGGGCAAAATATCACTTTGCATGATTGAGCAGTACAAACCTCTTAGCAGAAAATGATGGATACACGAGAATATATTCCACACTAATCGACAAAAAATAATCTATAGATAAATTTAGTTTTGAGTGTAACTTTTGTGATGTTCATGTGTGTGTCCTGTATTAAGTCTTACGTCTTCTGGGGTTTGGTGCCGAGTCTTCATCCAACACGGCTGCCAACGGCAGCTAAAAGGTAACTTAATTTAACAGAAGATCTTAAAGGAAACGCATTCATACACCGAAACAAACTAGTGAACTGCTGAATATTTTTAAAGCACACTTGACATGAATTATACTTGAGAAGTGGTTACCAAGTTTTCTTAGTTTAGTGCAGATGTGTGATTTAACATGCACAGAAGTGGGGAAGTAAGTTCAAAATTGGTCCTTATAGGAAATACAACAAAGATCTACTAGAGAACCCCTGAATCCATTTAAGCAAAACTTAATATGAATAATACATATGACGTGCTGACTTATTGGTGGTAAATTGAGCATGGTGCCGATCTGTCGTCCAACATTGCTGCCAGCGGCTACCAGTGCGGGAAATCAGTTTAGCAATAAAACTTATTATGGTAAATTCAAACAAAGATCTTCTCTAAGGGAAACCGCTCAAACCAAACTTCACATGGATTATACTTAAGAGGTGCTAATCAGATATTAGTGTGTATCCAATTATCACCGAATATGGCCGACAATGGGAAATTAAGTTTAACATAGGACTAAATGGGAAATAAATACGAATCAATGATCTTGATAACCCTTGCAGTGATATAAATTGAACCTGACATGAATGATACTTATGAGGTTGCGTTCGAGTGTTGTTAGTTTTGTCTTAATCTACCATTTTATATGACTCCTAATAGGGCTCTTGCTTCAACTGCAACCTATAGAAGAGGCATTCAAAGATTTTCTGTGGAACCGCCGAACGCATTTAAAGTAAACTTGATATGACTGATACTTTTGAGATTCTGACACTGGTGAAATTTTCATTTACATAATGTATTGACATTGACATTATACTATAGGGAAACGGGATACTATAGGGAAACGGGATAGAGAAAGAGGAGGTTTGGGTACCCATAAACCGGTTTAACCCTACCACTGGCTTTTGCTTGTGCCGGTACCAAGTCCGGCTATCCCGAGTTCCTATCGTTATTATGTCCCGCATTTAAAGTAAACTTGATATGACTGATACTTTTGAGATTCTGACACTGGTGAAATTTTCATTTACATAATGTATTGACATTGACATTATACTATAGGGAAACGGGATACTATAGGGAAACGGGATAGAGAAAGAGGAGGTTTGGGTACCCATAAACCGGTTTAACCCTACCACTGGCTTTTGCTTGTGCCGGTACCAAGTCCGGCTATCCCGAGTTCCTATCGTTATTATGTCCCCCAAACGAAGTTTGGGAGACATATTGTGTTTACTCCGTTTCTTATTATTTTTTGTTTTTCTTCTTCTTTCTTCCGCTCAATTCTTGTCCGACACGTTTCTCGGAAACTATTGGTCCAAACTTCATGAAACTTCACAGGAATGTTGGTCTATATGTGTAGATGTGCACGCACCTTTCGAAATTTTCAAAATGGCCGCCATTGCCATGGAAACGGAAAAAAGGCGGAAAAATTCAATGTGCTCCGATTTGGATGAAATTTTGCAGAAAGGTTGCCTGGCATGTGTAGAATTAATTTTTAGTCTCAAAATTTTCAAAATGGCGGCCGTTGCCATGGAAACAGAAAAAAGGCGGGAAAATTCAAAGTGCTCCGATTCGAATGAAATTTGCAGAAAGGTTGGCTGGCATGTGTAGAATTGATTTTTAGCCTCAGAATTTTCAAAATGGCGGCCGTTGCCATGGAAACAAAAAAAAAAAGGCGGGAAAATTCAAAGTGCTCCGATTTGGATGAAATTTAGCAGAAAGGTTGCCTGGCATGTGTAGAATTGATTTTTAGCCTCAAAATTTTCAAAATGGAGACCGTTGCCATGGAAATGGAATAATAGGTGGGAAATTTAAGTTGCTCAGACTTGGATGAAATTATACAGAAGGTTGTCTGACATATGTAGAGAAGAATTTTTAGTTTCTTAAATCTCATAAAAGGTTGCTGTTGCCATGGAAACTTTGTGGAAAACATTCACAATGTTCGTTTGGGGGACATCTGTAACGCTCTGCGTTAAAATAATCAATATTTTATGTTTGTCTCTTATTTTCATTACAGTTTTTCTAGTGCAGTTCACTTGTAAATTTTGGCATGTGATTGTAGTTCCCGGCCATTGTAGTTGTTTACTGTTATCCTGTTTTTGTAATGCATTGTTAACATTGCATTTGATCGGAAACTCTATTTAAGGATTTTAATCACAAAAATGTGGCTAGAGGTTACCTCGTGACTTTTCGAACTACTTTTGTCATTTTAAGCAGGGCTTTCGTAGTTTTTGGCATATTTTACCCCTGAAAAAGCAAATGAAGGCATTTTTTTTTATATTCCTTACGTATTCAGAAAATAAGTGTCATACTGTAAGTTCAGTATAACATAAAATATACATAAACTTAAAAAAGATTGAAAACAAATTGACATTGATCGCTAATGTTTTAAAGTTCAAATATAATTGGAAGTGTATAACATTAAATGTCATCCTAAATCTAGTGTTGGAGAAATAATCATACACCCGGGCGACTTGACAGGAAACACCAGGAAAGAATTCAAAGAACAAATAATAATACTCTAGTATCATGACAAAGAACTAGACCAGAAAATGTTTCGTGTGGTATACATGTATATTGCACATTGTCACTATATAACTTTAGATCTATTTACACTTCTCTAATCGTGGAATGTTCTACTAAGTTTCTGCAAATGTACAATTATCTAAATGTTAAGAAAACTGTTACAATTAACAAAATACCGATTGGAAGTAACTGTTTATTACTTTTCTGCATATGACCAAATCGACGACTTTTGTCTCTTCGCTGCAGATCCTATCAAATATTTGGAGGCCTATAAACCAGAAATTTGTAAATCTGTCAGAACGCAAATAAAAAAGATCAAAATGGTACTCGGAGTTATATTACCTTGCAAGATAGAATTCATGACATGTTGAAACCAACAATCCATGAATGTTAATAATGATTCAGCAATTATTTATGATATGCTGTTCATGAGTTAAATACATGATATATCATTATTTTTCAAGGACGGTTCATAATCTTATGAATATCATGACTCACTATTCGACATTCTTACTATTCATCGTCGAAACCGAATCCGAAACCGAGACCGAAACCGAAACTAGCATATACAGAATTTTTTGCAATATTAACTCATTGTTTAACTATTATATTAGTTCAGTTGTTCAGCTTTTTTTTGGATATCATTACGTTAGACTTTAAATCGTAAATTTTATACAATATAGTAAAAGTAATTTGTAATTCGATAAAAGAATCCAAAATTGTACATTTTTAGGTAAGCAATTATTTTTGTTGATTCTGTTTGATTCTCTTTTATATTTAATGCTTTTATACGCCCGCAACAGTTATGACACTGGCGTCATTGTCGGGGTTGGCGTCAGCTTTACTTTGGTTCTAGTTGACTGATTATCAAATTTTATTAGAATGCTTCTTGGCATATGCGTTATTTTTTTTCAATTATGAGATCCTGGCCCAAGCCCTTTCAGACGAAGAGACAAGAAGGGGCTAAATTGGATGTTAAATTATAGAATCAGCAGTATGCAAAGAAAACTCAGTCTTTGATAAAAATGAACAAATAGTTATTTTATCATAAATAAGGCATAAAAAGTAAGATTTCAAGTACGTAAGATTTGAAAAAAATACTTCGTATATCCTTACGAAGGGTATTTATATAGTATGAAATACAAATTTAAAAGAATTTTAGCTTTGAAAATATTCGAAAGCGTTACTAAAACAATACAGCTTTCCAAAATTTTACTTCTTGTTTTTTTTTTGTCTGATAGATTTATATATGTTATCATATACTAAGTATAATATTTCATGAATTCGAACATAAATAAGGTTGGCTTTTTTTTAATTTTTTTGTTTAGTTAAGCTAAAATTTATGAAATTTGTTTATCGCAACATTTAAAACCCCTTCAAAAATTTCCAAAACCTGAATTGTTTTGGTCATGTTCAAACAATGATTTTAAACCACAGACTTAAAACATTACACTTTTCATACCTAATTTATGCTGCAATTGGTGAAATTTGTATAGCTCATTATTTAACCTCTATTTGAAATATCATTTTGAAGAGCCATAATTGTTCTGTTCATCTCAAAATATTCAGTTAAAACCATAAACTAAAATATTATTCGTAAAACCTTTTTTGCTAAAAGACATGATAAAACGTATAAAATTGATTCAAAAGGATGTGATGAAGTTGAATTTAACAGATATTACTGAATTCGTTTAGTCATTTCTAAAAATCGAGCTTATCCCGAAAACTAAAAATTCTACTTTTGGGACTTTAATCATATTAAACTTAATGAAAATTCTATGTGGCAATATAAATCTTCTTGAAAGTATATGGTGAAATAAGATTAAAAAATATGAAGATCGAGTTTAAACAGTAGACTAAAATCTTACTATGAAAAAAAACTTTTCTCCGGGGATTTGTTATATTAAATACCTGTTTAAAATCTAGTCTAAAACGGAAAAATGTCCCGTCAATCTGCTGTACGTTCTGACCAAAAATGGTTACAAGCACCACACTATACGATTCCTTATTTTTAATATTAAAATACAAATAACAAATCTGAAAAAAATATTTTCATATTTCATGGAAGGTTTTACTTTTTTCACATTTCGTTTTTGATGTCTATCGATATTAGCATTACGTTCTTGTTAAATTATGAATTTCATTTGAATGTAATGTTATAAATCGATTTCTGATCTTCAACTGCTCTATTGTAACCTTTTAGTCTTTCATTCACACTTAAAGACAAAATATTAATGCAAACAGAGATCGCCAAATATTTAAATCAACAGGCATACCGATACGTTAATGGTTAAAAATAATGTTTATTTGCTATCCTAAATATGAATAACGAAAAAATAGTTTTTTTTAAATATTATTAAAATTGGCAATAAATTCCCAAAAGGCTTGCCATACAACAGACACTGATTATACAGGCAATAAAGAGAAATGTATGATATGGTTTCGGTTTCGCATTCGGTTTCGGTTTCGACGTTGATTAGTACAAAATGTCTATTTATTCGTGACATTTGGAAGACTTCATGAATACTTCTTGAAAAGTTTGAAGAATTTTCATGAATTGTTACTGTTCGTCATAATTCATCAAATAGTTTATGACTTTCTTAAAGAATATTTAAAGAATCTTCATGAATAGTTTTTATTCATCATAGTTCATCAAATAGACCATTATTTTTTCTTCATGAATTCTTAAAGAATTTTCATAATTGTTTTTGATTATTCATAATTCATCAAATAGTTCAAGATTTGGTTTTCAAGAATATTTTAAGAACTTTCATTATTTTTTTTTCATCAATAATCTTAAATATATGGATAGTCTTATTTCTCATAATTAATCAAATAATTGATCAACTTTTCTATATCAGTTTTTAAAGAATTTTTCAGGTATATTTCTAGTTCAATATAATTCATCAACATGGCTTCAAAAAGTTTTTAAAAAATTCAGGCATAGTTCTTGTTCATCATAATTCATCAACATTTCTTCAAAGACATTTAGGAAATTTTCAGGCATAGTTCTTGTTCATTATAATTCATCAACATTTCTTCAAAGACATTTAGGAAATTTTCAGGCATAGTTCTTGTTCATTATAATTCATCAACATTTCTTCGAAGACATTTAGGAAATTTTCAGGCATAGTTCTTATTCATTATAATTCATCAACATTTCTTCAGAGACATTTAGGAAATTTTCAGGCATAGTTCTTGTTCATTATAATTCATCAACATTTCTTCAAAGACATTTAGGAAATTTTCAGGCATAGTTTTTGTTCATTATGATTCATCAACATTTCTTCAAAGACATTTAGGAAATTTTCAGGCATAGTTCTTATTCATTATAATTCATCAACATTTCTTCAAAGACATTTAGGAAATTTTCAGGCATAGTTCTTGTTCATCATAATTCATCAACATTTCTTCAAAGACACTTAGGAAATTTTCAGGCATAGTTCTTGTTCATTATAATTCATCAACATGGCTTCAAGGACAATTGAAAAATTTTCAGGCATAGTTTTTGCTTATTATAATTGATCAAAGATAGAGTCCGCCAAATGTTGAGCATCACCAACTTTATATTTTCACAAAGAAATCATATATAAAGAAATATGTATAAAAATTTGCATGATGATAAACCTGAACATTAAATCACGTAATGGTACTTTCTAGCTTTTGGATAGATAATTCACAACCAAAGGTAAAACTATTCCTCCAATATGCAAAATACAAGTTTCTAGAATAACTACAATATTGAACGTTGTCATGAGCGTAAATTCGGTACCAGACCTTTTTCATTAGGAAAATGGGAAAATGTGTTCCAACATTCCATAATTGCTAACTTTAAGATGTTGTGGATTCTTAAGATGAATTTGGAGGGCGTCCAAATTCAATCACAATAAGACAAAATGTTTTTCCTAAATTTGGGGAAATCGTTCCGGAAGCTTTAAGTTTCTCTCAAAATGTTTAAAGATCGACTAAAAGGACAATTTTAAACTAAAACTTACAGATAGGAGAGTAATGCCTCGCAGTGATGGAAAAAATATATGGTTTTGAAGGTAAGAGGAAGACAATTGGTACATTAAACTTCGTTATTATGACATATTGACAAACTATGAACCTAAAACCTACCTGTTTGAAAAGAATTAGGAATTGCGGCATTGACAACAAAAACTCGGATTTCAAAACTTTCAGGATTATCAAAAATCTAGCTCCAATGTTTCCAAATAAATGCTCGTTTTAAAAATTACCTTATCATTGACAGAATCCTTATTTTATGGCAAAATACAGTAATGAAATCGTTTTGTTACAATATTGCATCACTTTTGTTGAAATTCATTTGTTAAAACATCATAAAATTGGATTATCTCACCTGTATTCAATCAAGACCTGCTACATGTACAAATCTCATCTAAAATACATATACAAATTCTTATTGATGCTTTTCCTTTGTATAAGCAAAAACAACAATAAATACATGGATTTATAGACATGATTAAAGCGTATTAACCGAGGACGCAGTCCGAAGTCAATAGATTCTAATCAGGTCTATAAATCCATGAAATGACCAAACTTGCACGCTATAATTGTGTTATTATATTATCACATTGTTCTTGTTTAAATTAACATGTAACTGGTCTCATTAATTTTGGTCTAGCATACTTTTTCAACTTGTCACTTTACGACAACAATATGGAGCACGTTTGAACTTTGACATCGAAAAATCAAAATTATCTCATTCATAGTGTTTTGAACCAGATAAGTACAATTTATTTGTTAAACTCAATCTGATGTAAAAGAATAAGACTGATAATTTCGTAGCATGCAGGCATATTCAGAGAAATCCCATCATTTCGCTTCGCGAATTAAATCATTTGTGAATCACGATTTTTGACCCCCAGCAGCGTAACCCTCTGAAATAGTTTTGCTGATCATGTCAAAATTGATTCAACTTTAGAAGTGACATTTATATCTGTTCTTAATAGTGTTAAAAGTAGAACATATAACAAAACGTATTGGATATAGTACAACTTCAGACTTCGTTAAAAAGATTCCCTGTGCGAGAGATGTATGCTCTCTATATATTTCAGTTATAGTGTACTTGTTCGTGAGAGAATTTCCCATATAGATATACTATCATTCTTTCAAATTTTGGCATTTATTTTTGTAATTTTCAAATGTAATTCTGACCATCTGTTTAAAGTGCTCATATTCACTATTTTATAATGCCAAGTTAAACAAGAGCTGTCGCCGAATGGCAGCCAGATATACCCCCCGCTAATTGAACCCCAAATCAATATGGTAAGTGCAAATTTAGGTGGATGTGGACACAGTACAAGTGTGGATACAATATGAGTATGGACACAATGATGTAATCCTCCACAAATAACTTTTCTGTTGAAATCAGACAAAAATAAAATCCACCCTTTTTTGGCTCTGACATTTTTTTTAAAATCATAAGCTTTACAGAAATTTCTCTCCAACACTTTGAATAAACTTTTCACAAGAATTACAATGAAAAACATTTTTCTCTCCAACACCTTTATTATTTCTTTTAAAAATTGTCTAAGTCCAAAAAATTATTGCAGAAAGAATCAATGAAAATCTAAAAATCAAATTATCTCCCCTTCCTGGTTTCAGACAACAATCATAATCCTTCATGCACATCTTCATATAGTGCCCTTCCCCTGTGTAAAGATTCATTAACATCCTTCAAGTGATTTAAGAGGAGTTGCGCTTACGAGGTTATCTGAGCAGATGGAATCAAAGAAAAGTCAAAAGTCGAACTATCTCTCCTTCCTGTTAAAACAATAATTATATTCCTTTATGCACATCTCCATATAGTGCCCTTCCTTTGTGTAAAGTTTCATTAAAATCCTTCAAGTGGTATATAAGGAGTTGCGCTTACCAGGTTATCTATGCTGATGTAATCAATGAAAAGTCAAAGTTGAATTATCTCCACTCCCTGGTTTCAGACAACAATTATATTTCTTTGAGCACATCTCCATATAGTGTCCTTCCTTTGTGTAAAGTTTCATTAAAATCCTTCAAGCGGTTTAAGAGGAGTTGCGCTTACGAGGTTATCTGTGCAGAAGGAATCAATGAAAAGTCAAAGTCGAATTATCCCCCCTTCCTGGTTTCGGACAACAATCAGATTCCTTCATGCACATGTCCATATAGTGTCCTTCCTTTGTATCAAGTTTCATCAATATCCTTCATGTGGTTTAGGAGGAGTTGCGCTTACAAGAAGTGTGGACAGACGGACAGACGGACAGACAGACGGAAGGACAGACAGACAGGGTGATTTCTATATACCCCCTAAACTTCGTTTGCGGGGGGTATAAAGAGCCCCAAATAATAGTAACCACAGCAAAAAATGCCATTTTTCGTGTTTTTGGCCGATTTTTCGGCCCGCAAAATGGCCGATGTTGACGTACCACAAATTCAAAGTACTTTTTGAGAATGTTGCACCATGTTTGTCATTCCTACTAGCCTATGATGAAAAGTTGGGCAGAAACCTGCTCTGGGTGTAGGGTTTTGCAATTCTTGTTTCTCAAAATTAGCATTTTCTTTATGGTTTTGCACTTCGAAACCGGAAGTGGAGATGACGCATTCGCCCGAGGGAATAACTCTTTCATCCAAAGATAGGTATGACATGTTAATATCATTATAAACTGTTTCACGCTGGAAGCCCGAAAATAGAGCCCACCCCGTCAAAAATGTGCGAATTTTTTGCATTTTCATGCCTGCAGCAACCAGACCTTGCAAAATCGTCATGATTTGGTACATGATATTGAAGGAAATAGTCAATTTTAAGATATGAGCAAAAAAAAAAAAACACGTCTTTGTAGGCTTTAGAAGCTGTAAGTGATGATCAAATGAAATTTATCGACATGCCCCCGCTTGGTAAGGGTTAATGTTTGTTGCCAATCATGCATCCATGACCAGCAAAGACATGGATGAAGCGTTGTTCGACATTAGGCGAAAAAAATCCGCTTAAACTGGTGGTAGGGGCCGTCTTGAATTTACTATGAGGTATTAGCAAAGCTCATTGTTGAATGTCTCTTCGTGACTTTAAGATGAAGAACAACAATGAAAGCGTTATTCCTTTGCTTGTTTTGACCATGTATTTGTAGAGGCTTTGTTTCATGTTCATTTACTCCATATCCTTTCATTATTCGTTTCGGACATCCCTGTTCTGTCATGTGATTTTTTGGCTTCTTCAAACGTCTTGCTATTTCTTTAATTTATGCATTTAGTAGCAAATATTCATTTATGAAAATAACAATTTTCTAATGATATTTCATAAAGTTAGTTTGTTGTTTAAATTACAAAACGAATAAACCAAAGTAAATTTGAAATGCTTCAAACGAATTCTTTGTCAGTTGTCAAGTAATTACACACCTCTTTGTCTTATACCCAGATAAGGCAAACTGTTCCTGTACATTCTTTGTGGGCATAAAACTTTGTGTGAACTTTCATTTTTCAGGTTATGTACATGTAAGCTAATTTTAGACAAAACTCCAAAGTAACAGAACAAGATGCACAACACTAAGTGTCATACTTGGAGAACTCAGTATATTGTAATTACCATCTTTTGTCGCCACACAGAAGAATGACATTCTATAATTTGTAGAAAAAAAAACTAACCTTGTAAGTATAGTTTTAAAACGGATAAAAATGGACAAAATTAAAATAAATACTGCGATAATTAAATAAGATTTTAACTCTCAACATTGAGATTTTATGAAAGCTGGTACATTTTCTACTGTATACCAGTACTTTATGTATATAAGCACAGTAGTTGCTGCTCTAGAAAATTTGTTCCAGAATAAAACTTCACTGTTTTGTGACAGATCCGCAAAAGCCAAAACAGATTACCTTCATTGTATACTTGTTCTTCAAACAAGTCTAAATAATATGAAACTGAGTAGCAGATTAATGTGATGCAATTATGTTTCACTTGTTTCTTTGATTTGAAATAATATGTTAAATATTGTTGATTCAAAATAATGTTTACTATTCTTAGTAACGGAATTTTGGTGACCACCATTTTTCTAGACCAGCCCTGAATGGTTTTTGAACGTCTACTGAATACACATCAAAGACCATTATGTACTGTTCATGAATTGGCAAGAACAACCATGACCAGTTCCTAAATGACATGAATGATTTGTTCAAGAATAGTTCATAAAAAAGTGCATGAAAATGCATAAAAAATGCATGTACTTTTGAAGAATAGTTCTTGAACAACAAATGGACAGGGTTTGTACATTAACTGGCAAGAATAATGCATGCACATGTTATGAATTATATGAATGAATTGCCATGGATTATATTTGAACTTTTGATGAATAGTTCTTGAGCAACAAATGGCATTGTTATTCATGAACTGTAATGAACACAAAGAAATTCACAAACACGTCAACTTCATAAAAATCACGGTCTTTGTTGGTTCATGAAATGTGCTTAAACTTGATGTTGTTCATGAACATCATTAACAATTACAGTTCACGAATACCTATTGTCCATTTATTGTTCAAGAAATACTATTCAAAAATTCATGAACTTTTCATGATATATATACATTAACTTGTTAATAGTTCTTGAATAATTCACGCCGGCATAGCGTAGCATATTTTAGGATAACAACATACTAATTAGGCTTTTCATTGTGAAAGCTTATGGATTAGTGGCATGTTTGTTATCGCCATATTCATAATATAGCAACGTTGATTTTAAACAAATTTCGGTATTCGTTTTCATTTCATTGGATAGTGTTGTGAGTGCTGATTGCTTATATGTTTAGCACTAGCCTTTTTGTCATGATATTCGCAAGTCAGATATTCCACGTCGACTGTTCTATATGATTACACTTAAAATGACAGTAGCTAATATGACAAATGACAAATAATCAGTTGCATAAGAAGCCAAAATGATTTTTCAAAATAGAATGCTTAAATCAGTTATGAAGGTTTTTGTCCTAGTTCGCATATCACATCATATCGCATGTCTTGTCTTCCAAACGTTAAGATTTTATCTGCACTGATGAGACATAAGTTGTCGAAATGCGCATATGCAGAAAGTAAATTCACAGTGACTTCGGTATTTAGTTATTTGTTACCACTGGGTCGATGCCACTGCTGGTGGACTGTTAGTCCCCGAGGGTATTCACCAGCCCAGTAGTCAGTACTTCGGTGCTGACCCGAAAGCCGATTATTTTTGAAACCTTCCAATATCTAAAATTTTGTAAATTTTATTGAAAACTAAGGAGTATCTCCCTCATGCAAAGCTCTGTCCTTAGCTGGTTTTGGCTTTAAATTAAGATCACTTTGGTTATTTGTTCTCTGTCAGTTTTTGAACATCTTTGAGTTTATTTTCTTCCAAACGTTTAGATTTTATCTGCACTGATGAGACATAAGTTGTCGAAATGCGCCTATGCAGAAAGTAAATTCACAGTGACTTCGGTATTTAGTTATTCATTAAACGATATATATTACCTTTTAATCGGCTAGAGAATGTCTCTACTCTGGTCTTCTTTGGTGAAATTTTTCCAAACAGGAAGTAAAAAGTCCCAGGTCCACCAAATTCCTTCAGGTAAGGACACACAATTCAAGATAAATTGTGACGAATAAATTAAATATCATATAGAACGTCGAATTCGCTGAAGCGCATAAAAATTTTTATATAATAAATATTTGTTTCTTTTTTTTATAAATTTCATTTCAAAGGGATACATCGCAATTAATAATAAAACTAGAGTTACTGTGGCCTAGTGGGCAACGGATACCCCCGCCCCTGCCTCTTCCTGCACTTTATTAACATCTGGAAAAAACGAATTATTGGAAAACAAAATACAAAGTGCACATACATAATATGTAATTAAGGTCCTGCATAAGTTTCATGAAGTTCTGATTAGTGGTAAAGGAGGAGTAGTGGATACCAGGTATTCACCATACAGTTTGCATTGAGGTAAAAGAGCTAAAATGACAAAGTCCAAAACATGTCAAAAATCTGGAAAAAAGGAATAATTGGAAAACAAAAAGCATAGTGCACATCGACAATATGTAATTAAGCTCCTGCATTTGTTTCATGAAATTCCATTCTGTGGTCAAAGAGGGTGTTAAAGAGGGCTAATGGATACCATGTGGTCACCATATGTTTTGCATTGAGCTAAAATGACAAAGTCCAAAACATGTCAAAAATCTGGACAAAGGGAATTATTGGAAAACAAAAACTGTAGGGCACATCTACAATATGTAATTAAGCTCCTGCATAAGTTTCATGAAATTCTGATCAGTGGTTTAGGAGTAGTGGATACCATGTGGTAAAAATTCATGAACCTTTCATTATATATATTCATTACCTTTGTTAATAGTTCTTGAATTTTAGGATAATTAGGCTTTTCAGTGTGAAAGCTGATGGATTAGTGGCATGTTTGTTATTGCCATATTCATAATATAGCAACGTTGATTTTAAACAAATTTCGGTATTCGTTTTCATTTCATTGGATAGTGTTGTGAGTGCTGATTGCTTATATGTTTAGCACTAGCCTTTTTGTCATGAAAACGCAAGTCAGATATTCCACGTCGACTGTTCTATATGATTACACTTAAAATGACAGTAGCTAATATGACAAATGACAAATAATCAGTTGCATAAGAAGCCAAAAAGATTTTTCAAAATAGAATGCTTAAATCAATTATGAAGGTTTTTGTCCTAGTTCGCATATCACATCATATTCATTGAACGATATATAGTATCTTTTAATCGGCTAGAGAATGTCTCTACTCTGGTCTTCTTTGGTGAAATTTTTCCAAACAGGAAGTAAAAAGTTCAAGGTCCACCAAATTCCTACAGGTAAGGTACACACAATTCAAGATAAATTGTGACGAATAAATTAAATATCATATAGAACGTCGAATTCGCTGAAGCGCATAAAAATTGTTATAACATAAATATTTGTTTCTTTTTTTTTTATAAATTTCAATTCAAAAGGATACATCGCAATTAATAATAAAACTAAAGTTACTGTGGCCTAGTGGGCCACGGATACCCCCGCCCCTGCCTCTTCCTGCACTTTATTAACATCTGGAAAAAACGAATTATTGGAAAACAAAATACAAAGTGCACATCTATAATATGTAATTAAGGTCCTACATAAGTTTAATGAAGTTCTGATAAGTGGTCAAGGAGGAGTAGTGGATACCAGGTATTCACCATACAGTTTGCATTGAGGTAAAAGAGCTAAAATGACAAAGTCCAAAACATGTCAAAAATCTGGAAAAAAAGGAGTTATTGGAAAACAAAAAGCATAGTGCACATCGACAATATGTAATTAAGCTCCTGCATATGTTTCATGAAATTCCATTCTGTGGTTAATGAGGACTAATGGATACCATGTGGTCACCATATGTTTTGCATTGAGCTAAAATGACAAAGTCCAAAACATGTCAAAAATCTGGAAAAAGGGAATTATTGGAAAACAAAAAGCATAGTGCACATCTACAATTTGTAATTAATCTCCTGCATAAGTTTCATGAAATTCTGATCCGTGGTTTAGGAGGAGTAGTGGATACCATGTGGTCACCATATGGTTTGCATGGAGCTAAAATGACAAAGTCCAAAAATGTCAAAAATCTGAAAAAGGGAATTATTGGAAAACAAAAAGCATAGTGCACATCTACAATTTGTAATTAATCTCCTGCATAAGTTTCATGAAATTCCAATCAGTGGTTTAGGAGGAGTAGTGGATACCATGTGGATACCATTTGGTTTGCATTGAGCTAAAAACACGTAAAAAATCTTATAAAAAGGGAAATTATTGGAAAACAAAAAGCATAGTGCACATCTAAATAATGTAATTAAGCTCCTGCATAAGTTTCATGAAATTCCGATCAGTTGTTTAGGAGGAGTAATGGATACCAGCTGTTGGGTACAAAAAGACGGACGGACGGACGGACGGAAGGAAGGACGGACGGACGGACACCATGAACACTATATACCTCCCGCAAAGCGGGGGGTATAATGAAAAACATTGAAGTTATAAATATTCCAGCAGTCAATAGAAGAATAACTAAAGATTCAAGCTTCAAACATATCGTTTCTAACATATCGTCCCAAAGAATTCTCAAAATATGGATGCACGGGATGACACGGGGTCGGACATCCCAATTTTCAGAATTTGTTGTGTCTTTTTTCCCAGGAGAGCCCCTTTTTCTAATTTGAGTAAAAACATCTATATAGTATGTCGTTGGAATTCATGTCAAATTTTAAGTACAAAAGGTCACAAACTGCTTATGTAGAGTGCATGCCATATTTTGGGAATTCATTTAACAATCCTCACACTGTGAATCGATTTAGGTGAAAAGGTGGTCTAAATTGTTTTCAATGGTTCAACTTCAAACATATATTGTTATAGATATGTATAACAATTTAAGTCATATTTCACCTTTACGTTGAAATGATTGGAAATTAAGTGGATAAATATAATTAATATACCAGAATTTTAAAAGTTTGACCTTTGACCTTCATTAGAAGAAAATCTGACTATTTCCCATTTTGACGAACGATGAAATTGGAGAGAGAACAAAATTACATAATGATATGTAATATAGCGTGATGTTAGTTAGGTTGATTAAAATCTTAAGAGTATGACCCCCAGTTGTCCCACTACAAATCATTAAGACCGTGTTCACACTAAAACTAGATGCGATCGATCAATTACGATCGATTCATTTAAAACGCGTGTATGTTCATATTTGAAACATTTGAATTGATATGATTGCGATCGATCGCAATCATGTTATATTGTTCTCACTATAACCGATTGCGATCGATCGCACACTTTTTTAAAGCACATGAATCGATCGCAGTCGATCCCAACTATTCCAATAATAACCGTAATCGTCTCTCTTTGAATCGATCTTTTTTATACCACCTCTTTTTATCGGACCAAAAAAGATCGATTGCAATCAAACTTTCCATAGTAGACCGCGTTCACACTACAACTAAATGAGATCGATCAAAATCAAGATCGATTCTTTTAAAACGGTTTACGTTCACATTTGAAAATTTGAATCGATTCCGATCGATCGCAATCAGGTTTTATCATTTTCATTAAAATCGATTGCGATCGATCGCATGCTTGTTTCAAAGCAATTGAATCAATCGCAATCGATCCCAATTGTTCACACCATTAAGATCGATTCTTTTTAAAACTTGTTTATGTTCACATTTAAAACACCTGAATCGATTGCGATCGATCTCAATCAGGTTTGATGTTCTCATTAGAACCGATTGCGATCGGTCGCATTCTTATTCAAAGCACTTGAATCGATCTCAATCGATCCTTACTAACTTGAATCGATCTTTTTTAGACCACATCATTCAATCGGACCAAATAAGATCCATCGCAATCGATCTTTTTATAGTATGAACACCAAAAACCGATTTGGATCGATTGCGATCGATTCAAATATTGCTAGTGTGAGCAGGGCCTAACTCGCGATTGCGCAAAGCACAAGAGTAAGTTGCAGAATTTTTCAGTCCCGAGATTGATATTTTGATAATCATAATTTTGGAATAGTTATGCTTTTTATTTTTAGATATTTAGATGCAGTTATACAACGGTTTTTATGTCATAAACGACGTTAGGGATGGTATTGTGACGTCACTTCTGAAGGTGACAAGAAAAAATTATATCACTGGTGATATTACGACATTTATTAGGTAGGCTATGGAATAGCCTAGTTAGCTAGGCTATGGAATAGCCTAGCTATATATATAGTTGTTGGGGGGGGGGGAG
>MJUU01009351.1:103550-113576 GCA_002080025.1 Modiolus philippinarum
TGGGGGGGGGGGAGTGAGGAGTACGCTTGCGCAGTGAGAAGAACGCATGCGCAGAAGACTATTGACCAATAGGAATTTCAGATTCTCGAAAATCAAAATGGCGTCCAGTTTCGTCCTGATAAAACAGGGCAGGATTTAATTTTTCTGTTTCCTTGTGGAAGTTGAAAAAGTATTATAAACATTTACTATAGGTGGTACTGGGAACAGGTTTGTAGAGGATGATGGGATTGGTATTGCAATATCGCGTAGCCAGATTTATAAATATAGATATGATAAAAAGAATAAGGACAGTTAATGTATAAATTTAAAACCAGAAGTTAATAAATAAAGATGAGGTATTGTGCAATAATCAATAATGTACAAATACTATAAAAGACTTTTTAATTGTGTTAAACAAAGCGTGATTGTAGTTTGTGGAGATACTTCGGCAATGGAGAACAAAAGGTGGAAAGAGATAGAATTGCGTTTTTGCGGAAGAATAAAGATCTACCGGTGTTTATATGCTGTAAAAGGTCTATTATTGTATCAATCACATTAAATTAAGCAAGTACTAACTAGATGCATATTTATTTGTTGTCAACATGTTGTGGTACTAGAAAAACCCCTCAGTTACATTGGTTGTAAGGATTCTCTGTGAAACCTGAAACCATACTTGAAGTATTAAATGCTCAGAATTGCTAGAAAGCATTTACACAAATGCATTGCTTCGATACATGTATACATTTTAGTTAATAAAATTTGTCTCTGTTGAGGGATAAAAGATTAAAAAAGCAGCACCCTAGGAGAATGCAAAAATACAAAAAACAAAAGCACGACACTACTTTGAGTTGCTGTTGGCACAAAATGAGAGGTTTGCTCGAATCAGTGACTGTTTTATCACATGTGCAGACCAATAGAAGAAATTACAAATAAGTACCGAGAAAGGCTTAATTGATTTGAGTATACAAATACATCATAAGCCACCACAACCTTGTCATTCAAACACGCAATTTTCTATCCAAGGCTATTCTATAGCCTAGCGTATCGTTTTTATTTCATAAAAACCTTTATCCGATATATCATCCACTTATGTTTATAAAGTCCCCTCGTGTTTTCTAGTTTCACCTGAAAAACTCGGATAAACACCTCTATCTATGTCTTTACACGGTTTTTGTAGTGTAGTCTTACATTGGAGCTTGACAATGTTGAATACCCTTACTGTTTTTTTTTTCTTGGGGGGGGGTTGTTTTTGTTTTTTTTTACATTTTATTATATTATTTCTTCTGTTATCATGTAAGCAGCTATATGTGTATTCTCATTTTTTTTTAGATTGATTCGTCAAAAGAAAGCGAAATAAGACTTACACATATGCAAAAAATTGTTGCTTTTATCAATGTTTGACAATGTAAAATTACATTTACTCCATATATTGTTTTAAAGGCAAACGTACACATATTGAGGAAAAAATAAAATAATTCGATGAGATTGGTAAGATTTTTCATCAAAACGGCAAGATATATATATACTTCTACTTTGTCATTTGTCATGTTTGTATCTGTTAATGGATATTTATACGAGGTCAAATTCTGTAGGAGTGATGTCCACTATTTCCCCACAAATTAAACTTATAAGAGGTGCATGGTTGTGTAAATCAGTTAATGTTTAAATGGAAACAGAAGGTTGAAGGGTTTTTAAAACCATCCGAGGGATGTCACGTGATCTTTATGAGAGAAATGCCAATTAACATACAGTTAAATCATCTGAAAGCTTCCGATCAAATACAGTGCGTAAATTTCTCTCAAATCCATTTTTGTGAGTTGAATAATCATGGTGTTGCTATATAAAATTGATAATAACATACAGTAGGCAGGTATTCACAATTATTTACGTCCCTGTATCTATCCAGACGTTTAGAGTGCCTGTCGCGTAGTTATTCGTCGAAGATAGCGCGTTCAAAAGTTTTTATATGTGGTATGTGCATTAGCTATTTATAGGAAAAGGACATACAAACGAAAATCGGAATAACCTACGTGTAATATAGAATTGTACGTTCTGGTCGGGATAATCGAATAAATTCACTTATTTACCAATAAATCATACAAATTGGATTTTTTTATGCAGGAGTTGTTGATGACTGCAAAAGCATTTGTTTATTTGTTTACCACTCTTGGCTTCCTTTAAGCACATGGAACTTGAGGCCCATATGAAAATCACTCCTTTCAATTCTATTGACGTGATTGCTGGATTACATCACTTCAATGAATTATACATTCTGTTCACTGTTGATCGAATGAATTCTCTTATTTTCCAATAAAGAACATGAATTAGTTTTTTTTTCTATGCAGCAGTTCTCTTGATGACCACTTTTCCCATATGTAGATTTTCAATTCTTTCGAGTTTCAGCTCCATCGGAGCTTTGATTTTTATTGTAAACTATTACAATTAGTGATGTAGTTTAAGAGAATGTCTTTTGATAAGTTCACAATGTGCAAACCACAGGCGACATGTTGCAGCCATGTTTCATGCTCGCCATTTTTTCCTATTTGTTTGCTGTAAGATTTTCCCTTCTTCTGTCTGTTTGCTTTGATATCAG
This sequence comes from Modiolus philippinarum, assembly GCA_002080025.1. Classification (NCBI taxonomy): domain Eukaryota; kingdom Metazoa; phylum Mollusca; class Bivalvia; order Mytilida; family Modiolidae; genus Modiolus; species Modiolus philippinarum. Next base: position 106,123 of record MJUU01009351.1, read on the forward strand.
TTTTGCCGCTACTCGTACCAGTACATTTTGTATGTGCCAATTGTTATGTGGTAGAAATGACCAATAAATTGTCAGCAATAATAAAAAAATGGCTCAAAATAACTTTTTAATAAGACAAAAAAAACATAATTTTACAAATTTAATATATAAAGTGACTTATCTGACAATAATAAAGTCCAAGTAAATATCCAAATTAATAGTTCACTGAAGTCCACCAATAAATGTCCAGATGAATAATCCTTATAATCCTCTTTAAATAGTTGATAACAGATTCACAATGACTAATGTCGATTTCCAATACAAAAGATGTGCGTAATAATCATGTATAAACCAATCAATCCTGTACAAACTTATTTAACTGACTGACTAAACCCTTTTCTGCCACCTTATATATATACATTTATTATTCTAGAAAAATCATTCACAAGATATAACTGGAACATTCCATATCAACTGATAATCAAATGACTAAAATGACTATGTAAGGAAAACTTCTAGAAAATTCTATGTGTTAAAAGCTGAATTTAAATTCTGGAAAATTCCACATGTTCTAAGGTGCAATAACCTTGACCATTGTTTATTGTAAAAAAAATTACATAACTAGTCTAAACAAATTACATAATATTAAGGCCCTAGCAATCAATACAATGCATTATAGAATGTTTACAATATTTAATTACTTATAACACAATGAAAGCTCTGTCCTTAAAGCACGGACCATTAGATTTTCAAGGGGGGGTATTTTTTAGAAAAAAATTCTGGCCCCGATTTATACTAATAAAAAATTATCTGACCAGCACTTTGTAGAAAACAAATAGTCTGACCCTAACTCTGTCCATTAGAAAAAAAACATGCTCAACAAAATTTCCTAGCATAGTGTATGAGAGAACAAAAAATTTGGCCTGGACCAAAAAAAAATCTGGCTCGGAAAATAATTCTCCTTCCACCGAAAATCAAAGCCTAATTATCTGTGCTTTGTTTTTCGTGTAGATTCTATAGGTTATTTGATCTCTTAAGCTTTTATATATTTTTCGGTTTTGTCTTCACCCATCTTCACTGAAGAGACATAAGCTGTCGAAATGGTCATTTTCAGAAAATATAAAATTTACAGTAACGTTGGGTATTTAGTTATTTACATTACAAATGCCTGCAGTGCTACTTGTTGATTGCATTTATTATACAATTTCAAAAGTGCAGACTTTGGATTAATTTGCTCCACAAGCAGATGTAACACTTGTACGCATATATGACGTTTAAACACTAACATCATATTTCTCAAAATTATACTCTGGCGCGAAACATTTAGAATCGAAGTACATTTTGTACTTTGGTTTCACGTAACGAGACTTTTACAGCCAAGACTGCTTAAAAATAAATTTTGTATATAAGTTTAAGAGAAAATCATGGTTAGTGAAATATGCACGGTGACATCTTTGTACTGTATAAAATAGGAACTCCAACGAAGACTTATGTAAGCAAATTCGATGACTTATCAATCTTCATTGCACAAGCAGATACACAATGATGACATGGTGCATGAAGACGCACAATAAGTGTCTTATTTATACTCCCGTCTCACTTCTCCATGGGTTCCACTTCTTCGTGGTATTCACGTTTATTTCAACCAAATTTTTAACTGTGACGTCACCGTTACTACGTAGCTACGTACCACGAAGATATGAGCTACCAGTATAAATATTATTACAACTTATACTTTTCAACTGCAAAGTTTCAAATAGATTCATGAATTCACGTAGTTGCACGGGAATTTTAACTTTTACTTTTTAAAAAAAAAATTGAGATTGAAAAATTAATTTCTTATTACTGAAGCAGAAAACCATCTTTTTGAACCGCTACATTCATTGAATTCGAACATTCTTTTTTTTCGTTGGAGTACCTTTTTGAAACTTAAAGATCGATATGATTCACAGGCAAACAAGGTAAAGCAATACTTACCAAAAATGTATATTTTATTTATTTTTTTTTTATTTTCTTTCTATATTTCTAGTTTAAAAATGTAATCATATCAGAAAGGTGCAATAAATCATATAACATTTCTTGTCATTGACGTTCATATTTCTAACCTAAATTGCAGTAAAGGCTGTCAGAAACTTTTAACGGCATAAACAATTTCTCACATGCACACATATTATATAATCGTCTAAGAGGCCTGCAAAACCTGAACTTCTTACTGAAAACTCTGGATGATAGGGTTATCCCTACAAAAACAATTATACATGTACATTCGTCTGAGGTAAGGGGCATTTTCTCATATTTTTTCAAGACACCAAGCTGTCTTTTAACATGGAAAATTATCTCCACGGGTCAGTATCCAGATAGTTGAATTCATTCATAACATATTCGGTACAAGAACACTTGTCCCATTTTGTTTATAACTAGTAAAATATTCTCCGTCTTCTCTATATATATTCCACACGGATTGGTTAGGCCTTTCGACTTCCCAAGCAGTTGTCTCCCCTCTTTCCCATCCGGGGTAAGTACCACTATAGATTCCTCCGACGTTACGTACACAAAGGAATGGCTATCGACAGTTATATATGAAGGATCGCTAAGAACTGACTCGTTCTTATATTTCCATAGTTTTTGTCCATTGATTGTGTAACAAGTCACAGTTTTAGTTTTTTGGTTCGTTTGATATACCTTGTCTTGATATGTTGTGATGCGGCATAAACCAGACAGCTGATCTTGATCCGAAAGGTTAAAAATGCTCCAATCAGAAAGCTTCATTTGTTGTATTCCAGTATTCTGTTCACACCATAGTAATCTCCCTTTGTGATATGTTATTCCATCACAGCAATTATAAGTTTCAATAACTTTTTCTGTTTGTTTAGTGTCGATGTAAATGATATGAATACCTTTGGATGTTGACACGGCAACAGTTCTGTCGTCTATAGTTGTTATATCATTTGGATAATTTGTTGAACATTGTATTACTTTGTCTAATTTTCCATTGCTATTCAGGACAACAGCAGTCTGGAATTGAATATATCTACAAATATCAATTTACCACTTGGATGTATGATACATCCGCCGTAACCAAGGACACCAGGTTTAGGAATGTTATATGTATTACGTAGAGAAAACGTGACGTCATTAATTGACTTTGATGACGGTTTTTCTTTCATAGCAGTGATTTGTTCCTGTGTAGCTCTTTCTGCTTCGAAAGTAGATTTTTGTATTTTCTCATATTCATCCGCTTGAATGACACTGTGTTTTCTAGTAGCTTTTGCAACATTGTGGTGTTTCTTACAACCCGAACAGAACAATTCTTCACACTCCGGACACCACATTTCAGCACATTTTGTAATTTGCTGAGCATCACAAATTCCACATAGTAAATCATCTGAGGTCGCCATTGATATCTTAAAGAAAAAAATATGTATCTTATTTTTTATGATATGGAGCAATTATATACCTTTGTTCATTATAGCTAGAACAGAAAAATCCCAAAATTTTGGGAAATGGAAGAACAAACCTTCCTGTTTCATCTCCTTCGTTGAGTAAAAATAATTATGAATTTTGCTATGCACATTGATTTTTAGTCTGTTTCATTGGTTTTTATATAAATTGACAATTTTTTGTGAAAATTGCAATTGACTATCTTTTTTCTTTAACAACTTTGGAACGCACCGGTTGGTTCGTCAATGAAAGCGGTATAAAGAATCTTGAGGGGATTAAGCGATGATTCTGATGAGAAACAGATATGGGGTAATTATAATTGTAATCATTAATCAGCTGTAATCGGTTACATTTTTCAGAGTAATCAGTGTAATCATTAATCAGCCAAAAATCTGATTACATGTAATTTAATTTAATCTATTACTTTCAAAAATAGCCTGTAATCATGATTACTTTATGATTTCATTCTGATTACAATGGAAAATGTTAAACTCTCAAATTTAACTCTTTTTATATCAATTAAAAATCTCATAAAATTTTATACAATCAAATTGTAATATATCAGAATGAACTATTTTCTTTTAATATATATATCAACAAGAGTTATTCTCAATGGTAAAATGTTTTTAAGATCAGCCAATTGTATCAATCAATTTGTCTTAGGGTTAATCATCTTTAAACTCTGTGGACAGAGGAAGAGATAGCAAAAACGTCATGTCTTCGATTTCTTTATAACAGGAACAATGCGATTTTCCTTAAGAAATAAAACTAAGAACTACTTTTAGATAAATTAATAGTTTCCGCGGAATGCCACCCCTAAACACACACACACACGCACGCACGCACGCAAGCATCGTTGTCTGTGTCAGAAGAGCTAAAAACTCATTTGCGGACATACATTGTATATCAAAATATCAAATTGTATCACATCAAATTATGCAGAAATAAATAGGATTTTCAATTTTGTAAGGGTATTGAGTACGTGAAATGATATAGTGTCGTCAAATTTGTCACAAGTTTAAAGTAAACCAAGTGTAATCTGAACAATACCGGGAAAAGATAACCTAAAAGCTCCTACAACCCGAAATAATTCCCATAAAATGTGAATAAGTCTCGTTAATTTATTTTTTCAGATTAAAATTCTCTGTTTCAGGAAAATAAGATTTGTTTGGTATTACAGTAATTGTCTGCTAGTGTATTTAAATGTGAATAAGTGTCCATAATATTGTTGAAAAATACTTTTTTTCGGAATAGAATAAGAAAAGTTAGACCTACCCGACCAGTGATCTTTGCATTACTGGCTATAAACGTGCGCCTTTTGAATTCCATACAAAAGTCCACATTATATTCAATTAGTTGTAGCATGTGTACAGTATTTTTCAAAAGGAAAGTAAAAGGTTCAAGGAAAACAACTTAGAATTACGGTTTAAATGCCATTGGATATAACTTTACTTAAAATTCATTATAGTAATCTAATGAAGCGTGTCTTATTGATCTACGCGATGTGTATTAAATAAAACAACATAATTACACATTTTTTATGAATGAAACGGAAATATTTGAAAGTCTTTTTGTTAATCAGAATAAATAGTGTGGTATGTTTGTAGGAAGATTATATTTAATGACGTAAAATTTCTTTTATTCGCACAGTTAATTTCTGCGCAAGATTAACTATGTTGATTTGTGAATCTGCGTGCTTTATGTATGTCGGTTTCAAAAGCTCCATGAAGCTAATGTTTATTGTTTGTATAATAAATATTACTTGACTTGACTTTGACTTGTACGGATTATTTGGCGCGAAAACGCCGGATACATATTTGATATTTAGATTATATAAATATGGAATATAGGACATTTTGTTTTTGATACGGACTTTATCACGACCAGTATCAGGCGAGCTTGATGCGTTACGCCGTAATAAATTCTGTATCAAAAACAAAATTTCCTGTATTTCTTTTACGGTAATTCACAAAATGATAAATAGAACTCTAAAACAAATTGAGTTAAACTTAAATTTCTATTTAAACTAAGTTAATCTGTTTATTGCAATAATTCAAATGTATTCTTCATTCAACGTCTTTCGGGTATGAACACGACAAATAGTACAGAACATGACGTCAGCTAAGTAACCCTCCAAAGTAATCTAATAATTTCGTGATACAATGAACTGCAAGGAAGCAAGCTTAGCGTTGAGATGTTCATTGAGAAGGTATGAAGCAAAAATGTACCTTTACTTTCATTGGCTTATCGATAACAATAAGGCGGGGCTTGCGCTGAAGTGAGAAACCATAATTATGAACGTGCACGTGATTTTATTTGTATCTCGATTGATTTACTAGCATACTCGAAAAAAATTTTAATTGTCCAATTTTTTGCATTTGATATTAAATCAATTTATTCTAATGAAGTTTTAAAATATTTTAATGACAATGTATATTATGGTGTAAATGAAAGATGTAAAAATTCAATAAAGGTAACGGGTTTAGAACTGGAGTATTCTAAACAAAAAGCTCGTGACTGTGTAAAACTTGTCGACGAAAAACGTGTCTGTTACACACACAAATTCTGCATATTTTAAAATATTCTGGTAGAAAACGAGAAAATTGAAAGATATCTGTTGCATATATGCAATTTTTTTATATCCTAAAACATTCTTATAGAATACGATAAAATTAAAACCGATTCATATTTTACGTTATACAACATCGATCGATGGCATTCGATCTACTTTTGAGAGACAACCAAAGACTGTGGCAAGTTTGCTTCCAGTTAACTCGATGATTTCACAAAATGTCATTTTTCAGGAAAATTGGGATTCGTTGAGTCTATTTTTGATAACAACAGTTCATATTTTTAGGTTGAAAAGATGTTTAAAGACATTTGTGGTTTGTTACCCGAGTTTCTTTTCTTTTTTTTCAGTTTTGTCAAAAAGATCCATCAATTTCCATCACAATTTATTCTGTAATAGGCGGAGCAAACTTGCCTCCGCATTTTTCAATTAAGATATATGATATAAGAATATGCCTTTCTACCAACATATTCCCCAGATCTAAACCCCGCTTTGAACTGCTCCCTTACAATAAACTGTTTTGAGACAGAATTTAAGACTTTCCATTTTAAAAGCTATTTCTGAAATCAAACTACTAGATCTTTTTGGATTTTATAGTCCTACAGGATATTTAAATGCTTGTGATGTTCCATAGCCAATATTCATCTTTTTTCTGAATAAAAAAATAACTTTCAACCATTTTATAACTGCATGTTTTGTAATCAGATTAATCGCACCAAGGCAGGATTTTTTCAAAATTACACATGAAACTCTTTTCCACCATTTGGTTCAGAAAAAAGATTGTGTTCCAGTTTGGTTTCGTAAAAATGGCGGGCTTTATTCGAGTTTTGCCTATTTCTGCAAGACATCTTTCGAGAAAAAAGCGGGGTCAAACCACAAGAGCCTGGATCCGCCAATTTTTCTCTGTTGATTTTCTTTTTAGTAACTTTTTTATCACTATTCCTTTCTTTGTGAAAAATTATTTTCTAGTTACTTATGTAAATTTGTACGACGATGTTCTCATCTTAACCACGTTTTACTATTTGTAGTTAAGCGTACATTCCATTCTCTTATTTGGTCATTGCTGTGGTCAGAATACACGATTGATCGTGTACATAATTTACTACCATTGAAAATGATTGTAACAACTTGGAAAGAGTTTTGTTGAGCACGTGAACAATTTGTTTACGTGTTTGCGCTAAGCTTGAATGCAGTTCATTGTAATGTCCAGTTCGTTCATACTGGAATTATCAGTCTCTGTAGATTCAAGGAAATTCATTCAAATTACCGATAATACTACAATAAAATCTATATATTCTATCTGCAAAAAATGTCTGGTTTGCTGATGCTTCCATAAAAAGCTGATTTTCAAATGTCATTCCAACAAGACGCATACTGACAAAATGTGTATTCTTCTGGCCAAAATATGTTGCATAAGATTTCAAAGAATTATATATTATTCTATCCATCTCAGTTTTGCTTTTGA
>MJUU01009351.1:115212-129672 GCA_002080025.1 Modiolus philippinarum
CCGAAAATCAAATGGTCCGTGCCTTAGTGCTTAACACTAATTATCGTTAAAGTAGGTACAAATCGCTGAAATAGTTCCAATTAATTAATTTATTTATTTATTTATATGTATCAATTAATTTATATTGTGCACCTCTCATTGCAGATCTTTTTCTTTTCTGTTACGAACGAGATTTCATGAAAAAACTTCAAAACGGAACCATACCTCATTTCTTATTTCTATTTTCAATGATAACAGCAGGTATATTGACGATATCCTTACTATTGATAATCCCCAGTTTATAGATTATGTAGACATTATTTATCCACAACAACTGAAATTAAATAAAGCTAACAATGATTCCAAATGTTGCCCTTTTCTGGATCTGACTATCATTATTGACTCTGGTAATATATGATAAAAGGGATGATTTTGATTTCACTATTACTAATTTCCCTCTTCTTGACGGCGACATTCCCCTTGCTCCATCCTATGGGGTGTATATTTCTCAACTGGTACGATTCGCACAAGTTTGTTCTACTCTTAATGATTTCAATGAACGTAACCGTACTATCACAGCCAAACTTTTACAACAGGGTTACAGATTTCACAAGTTGTTGAATACATTTAAGAAGTTTTGTATGTGATATCTCAATATGGCGTTACTCGTAAACAGCTTATTAATATGGGCATTTCTAGTCCTCAATTTTACGGAAATGTTGTTACAAAAATGCCAGAAACTGATTAAAAATCCAGAAAATCTGGGATGTAACTTACATTCTTTACGTAATAGGGGATATCGGCAAGATATTCTGCTTGCATCCGTTAAATTAGCTTTGAGACCTTGTGACCGGAAAGTTTGACACACATACTGGCCTCTCACAGATACTGCCGATGTCTACTGAAATTTATGATGATTCTTGACCAAATCCTTCGGGAAGTTTTGAGTTTGATTTTTCTTTCGTAGTGCGACAGTGTTCTACCAGCAGACTAGGCTCCTTGAGCTAGCCGGCAGATTAGCGGCGAGCACCCCTTGACCCATCTTTCAAAATTACGTATTGTCTTTTTCTTTCGTTTCAAGATTGTGGTCATGGAGTAAGTAGTCTACCTGTATTGGGTTTTATTCGTATGTTTTTATACTATATAGGGAAACGGGACAGATAAAGGGGAGGTTTGGGTACCCATAAACCGCTTTGACCCTACCGCTGGCTTTTGCTTTTGCCGGTACCAAGTCCGGCTGTCCCGAGTTCCTATCGTTGTCTACGTTTGTTTTTGTCTTATACGTGTTTTTCTTGTGTAGTTCCCTGCAAATTGTTGCATGTAAATATAATTTTCAGCCATTGTAGGTTTTTCCTGTAATCCATTTTTTAACATCAAGACAGAAGAGTGTTTCCGCCGCCCTGCTACAAAGCCAGTATTAACATGAAATGAAATTATCTAATAAACCATCTAAATTATCTCGGAATTAACTTCAAACTGTCCATGATTAGTCCTTTCTATAAGTAAAATGAAAAAAAAGGATAGATACCTATTGTTTGCTTGACATTTGCAACTACAAAAAAAAAGAAAATTGCATATTTGTCTACCTTGAATTTATCAGTCGCATAATTTTACTGGATATAGTTAACGAATTGAGGCTTCAAGCCAGGCCAGTAAAGTGCAAAAATTTTCTTAACAAGTCACTTACAAACTTTTCTATCGCGGTACGTCAAACTTTATCCCTTAAGTTACTACAGTTTAAAGGGAGAAAGAAAAAATGAAACTTAATCTTTCCCTCTCCTTTCAATTACACGCCTAAACTATTCTATTCTTTCCTCAACTGATGAGTATTTCTCTGCATAGCACTGTCATCACCTGAGTCTTTGCTTTTCTTTAAAATCCTGTTGAACACTTGCGCTAAATCAACTTTTACACTTTTTTAAAAGTTGTGGTTTTTCGCATGTTTTGATTTTAACAAAATGTTTTTGAAATGGCCACCTGCAGAAATTATAGTGTTATGTTTTCGGCCCGGCATCGGAGTAATTGGTGATTTACCTTGAGAAATTCTCCATGACAATCTGCTTATATAAAAATATATGTCTTGCAAATAGCAGATTAAGAAACCTACCATGCATTACTAAAGATAAACAAATTTGTAAAAAAAAACATATTGAAAATTTTTGTTTCCAAAAAAGTATCAGTCAAATCTTGCCTACCGATGGATGCTTACTCCTTCGGTAAATTAACTTTGATTGGAAACCATGCGTCCATTACTAAAGAATAACTAATTTCTAATAATAAAAAAAACACAATCGAGAGAAAAAATCAAATATGATTCATACATTCTGTGACGAACAAGAACGTCGTCTTTTCCCAACGCCATAGTTGGATAAATGAAATAATCAAACAGTTCAAACTCAACAAACATTATTTCTTTACAAATGCGCACAATGCAAACATTTTCCCATATTTATATTCACAGGTATTTTTTATCAGCCAAAATATTGGTTGGTTGTGTCTAAAGTGTTCAGTTTTATCCAAATACTATACGTAACTAAATACCAAAGATCTTATAAATTAAAACAACTTTTACAATCGATAACTTGTGAATCTTAAGGGAGATCGTAGCACAATGTCTGAATGCCTTAAAACCGAGATATATATTAAACGCTAATAGAAAACAAACAACCGATATGATCTAGATAAAATGCCAAACTTAGCTTGAGACAGAGCTATATGCAGTAGAAGATGCTTCTCAGTTTAAACAAAATATTGTAAGTTTCCAAATTGAATTTGTTTTCGGGCTAGCACCATAGTACTGGACTACTGGGTTTGTGCGCAAGCAGCGGCACCAAACCCAGTGGTAATAATACATATGTAATATGTAATTTTGTTAAAATAAAGTAAGACCGCATTTAATATGGACATTTGAATGTACTAATAATAATTCGAAGATAATGACGCCATTCAAACACCGTATGCCTGATAGCAGAACATGTATGAAGTTTGCAAATGGATTTAATTGAAACTGCACTTATTGGAAATGTCATAGAGGTTGAACAAAATTCTCATCAAACTAAAACATATGATATTCAAACTTCAAAGCATTTTCTCTACAAAGAAATGACAACTAAAAGTTTGCCGCGAAAATCGCGATGATTAGACCAATCACAAAACTTACAAGCAAGAACTGAATGAAAAAAATCAGTAGTCAGTATTGCTGCAAGTTTCATCAATATGAGTTGACGTTCGAAAAAGTAAATGGGGCGTCTTTCAAAAGATTCTAGGTAGTTGTAAACCCACTTCAGGTCAGACAACAGACAGAATGAAGGCGATGAAAAATTCGTTATTTTCAGTGCCATGATCAGTTTTGGTTAAGATTGGACAAAAAAAATCGACAAATTTTCATTGTAGTTAAGATGTTTGGGAAAGTGTGAAACTTGTGCTGAACCTTAATGTCCTGAAAGGTCAGATGTTGACCTTGTTTCAAGACAAATACTGGTTCTTTTTGCTGATGCCGTGCTTTGGATACGCTTTTCAAATCAATTAAAGAGGTTTGGTCTCGACACCGGACAACATTCTGAAAGAAATGTTAGATGCCAAAAACCTACTGTGCATTGTCAGGATTCCGGTTATTAGGATGTTCACTTCATGGGTTTTAACCCAAATTCCAAGTTTATAGTTTTAGAAGTGCTGATATCGTTGAAAACATTTCCGTTAGGACTGTTTTTTATCTTCATGAAAAAAAAACTTTGCTGTCGTCATTTTTCATGCTTGTGAACCAAAGAACAAAATGCACTAATTATGGCAAAAAGAAGGGAAACGGGGAATGTGTCAAAGAGACAACGACCCAAAGGGGAGTAATAACAACTCAAAGTCGCCATAAGATCTTCAATGAACGGTGGCGAAACCCCACAACTAACGGCAGGTCGGAGTCGGCCTCTAAATAAAGAGTAAACTAACTAGAAAACAGACAAGACACACAAAAGCTTAATAAATTTCCTGACTTAAGACAGGCGCAAACCTGCTGCGGCGGAGTTAAACTAGTCTTAATGGGCCCAAACCTTCCCCTATAGCCAATGTGATTAAAAAAAACAATCGTAACATCAGTAAAATTCAGTAGGCAACAGGACTGAGTCAGTTGTGAAAAATGAAACTGAAAGAGATATAAACATGAAATCACAAGAGACTACTAGCAGTTAACTGGCATGCCAGCTCCAGACCTATTACCAACTGACAAATTAAGTTATGTACCCTCAGTATACTCCACCAAGATCCCTTCCTGTGAGGACTTAAGCATAATAATTTCATGCATATACCGGAATAGGTAACCCGTGTCCATGCAATACTGATTTTAGAAATTTAGAATGAGTTAAGTTAAAATCCCTATCAAAAAATCAAGAAGGCCATACGTAATGACTTGACGACAATACCGTAATTATAACTCTTAAGAATTAGACGATTTAAGGGTTTTATAAGTTTGTTAGGCGAGTTTAAGTATTATTTACTCTTATGTAAAACATTACCGTAAAATAAGGGATGCGAAATACTAGCCTTGATTAGATGTATCGATGATAAACTTTAGATAAAAGTTTAATTAGTTTATGATAACGAAAACCCTGATGTAATAGTTTTTCATTTATGAAAAGATTCCGTTCATTAAAATTGCATACTCGAGCAAATCGAACAAGTTGAGATATGTAAGCACCATATGCACATGATGGCGCTAATCGTCCCTTTAATCATCGTCCCTTTAATCATAAATTGTAGTATCTAATTGACCATTCGTTATATCAAAATTGATGTCTCAGAACGGACAATGATGATTATTAGAATTGGCTTTATTCAAGGTAAGTTCTTTAGGGTAGATGTCCTTATAATACGTACTGAAGTTAAAGTTAAAATGTCATCCAAATATCGGAAAGTGTTGTTAAACTTTTCAATTAAATGCTGTTTAGATGAGTCTTTGCTGATGTTGTTCATAAACTGAGATTCGTAGCAGTACAAAAAGAGGTCCGCTATAAGTGGTGAACAATTGGTACCAATAGGAATTCCTATGGGTACCAATTTTCTTAACACTCCTGGTAATCAGACAAGATGTTCTTATCAGAAAGAAAAGTATTTTCTGACGTGCCGAAGGTCAAAACAATTCGATTACACTGGAGGAAAATGTCAGGAACATTTGATCTTGACCCTAGTGGAAAAAAGTGCGAAAATACGGAGATTTTTAAATGCGCGGAAAACCCAATAGACGTCGCGAAACTAAATCAGTATTGCTCTGTATGTTTTCAAGTGTAACCATCTAAAATATCGTATAAAAGTAATTAAATGAAATATTGCGTTTTTACCATTGCGCACTTTTTTTCCGTGAGTATATGAAATAACGGTAATACTTATGTACACCGCTGCAGTTATATTTGCACATTATATATATTTTAGGGATATCAACTCGGACAAAATCTATTACTCGAGTATTCGAAAGTTTTTCCGAGCGAGTACTCGAGTACTCGCTCGGAAAAAAAGTTGTATGAATAGAAATAGAAAAATGTACTTGGATTATATTGTACGAAATTGCTCCGGAATATTATTTTGTCATCCGTTTTTATTTTTTTTCTCAAGTACCATTTTAGTATCATTAATATTACTGATCAACAACAATGCAATCAGTAATTAATTAAAAACTTTTTATTTTGATTGCCTACAAATTAATATAAATCAGTACCTAAATTGGAGACAAAACAAACATAATTATATATGATAAATTTGTAAAGTTACTGACACGTGAAACACAAGAAGTCACTACAAGGGATCTTAAATGGATTCAATAAACGGTGTTTTTTTTTGTTTTTGTTTTTTTGTTGTTGTTGAAAAAAAAATTCTCATTTTTTCACTGGCTTGAGAAAGCCGGTTTGTCAATTTTGTTACTAAGAGTCCCGCAAAAGTTAACATTTGATATTATTTTTTATCAGACTGAAACATGCCGCTTTTGAAAAAAACATCACATTTTGGTGGTGGCATCTAAAATTGTAAATGTGATGGAATGCATTTTACACACTCATCATATTTATGGGCCATTTGATTTGAATAGATAAAATACGTAAATTACAGATATCAAAATAAAACACCGAGTATTCCAGTACCAGTTTAGCTAACCAATACTCGGTACGTCCGAGCGATACTCGAGTAATCGGGTACTCGTTGACATCCCTAATATATTTGTTTCACTCAATATTTTTATTGGAATACATGAAACAACTAATTTCAATAACAAACCAACCTAGTGCAAAAATCTGTCAATCATCTCCCTTGAACATTAAGCAGGAGATAATTTGATCACATGATATGGTAATTATGTAACGCCATATTCCATAAAGAGTAAAATATTACAACTTAATTTGCATTGTCAAATACAATGAAATAAATTTATACGTAAACATCATTAGCCTGTTAAAGCAAGCATTTCAACCAAACAAATCCGTTTAATTTATCATTGCATGCAAAATTGTTGACATATTTCTGCAGCTCAAGGCCTCGCTAATCTTTACTATCAGACTGTTTTCTAACTGTGAATATTACAACGTTACAATTTCAAATTTAGAAATTTTGCAAAACAAGTTCACCATTGAGCAAAATTTTCTGTAGTTACCTATTATATGTTTTAGGAAATTTGATCTCAATCATCTCTTGTTATTCTTTGGTATTTGATTACCCCTATGTTTTATCTGCGCCAATGAAACACATTAACTGTAAAAAAAAATGACTATTAGCAGATAACTGGAGTTTACCGCAATTTAGGTATGTGTTCTATATTTGCACTATGATTTTAAACTGAATTAGGGGTAATAAAAATTACCGGAGCCCAAGTCCAAGAGGGCAAAAAGACAAAGCAGGCGGAAAACCATCGGAAATATTGTCGGCCGTACATGGCCCTGATTTGGTACAGGCATTTCAAAAGAAATAGTACTATATAGTGGTTTTAAACGGTTTTATAGCGAGCCAAACCTTCCTTCCATTGTGGTAGAGTCAAGTAGCAACGCAACAGCAGGTCGTAGGCAGTAGAAGGAAATGATCATCCGAAAATTATGAAAAGAGTCACAAATCGGACCGAAAATTTTTCCACAAGGGAGTGATATCTATCAAACAACTTTTTAATGATTTTTTTAAGCCTTGATAAATAGGGTCTGTAAGTCTCGTCATGTGACTCACGAGAATCCACGATAAACAGGCAATTTGAAATCGCTTCCCGCCAAAACATGACGTCTGAGGATTATGACGTTCAAATTTTTGGTTAAAACGTCATATATCTTTGTTTAAAATGTAACTTCCGGCTACAATTTTTGATCCCGGAAGTTCCTAAATTGTACGAGACTTACAGGCCCTATAAGGCGGTCACAAAGATAACTATGTCTAATGAGAAAGCCTGTATAATTTCTGCTAGCTCTCGCGTAACGAATCAACTGTGAAACATACACTCCGTGGAAAAAGTTTGAATATTGCTGTCCATGTTAGAGAAATTGATAATTTTGAAACTGAAATCTTCGCATTGTGGTAAATTTTAGTACTGAGATGAATATTTTCATCAAATTCGAGATGTACGCCTTCGACGGATGTAGATCTTGTGGTTTTTGTCATTTTGTTTATCTCTGATTCTGGGGATATATTGATTGGATCTATTTAGCAAAAGATACATTATTAAATGAATGAAAGGAACATGACAAAAGTACAATCTATCTATAATTGAAATTGAAGGAGCTACAATCTTTTATTTTATGATTTTTTACGAGTCCCTGAAGCAATTCAGTTTCGTAGGAATATAAAAACAAGTCTACAAGTGGATGAGTACAATTCGTGCCTATTGGTATAACAACTTCCTGTTCATTTGATAAGAAGCACCTCCAAATGTGACAAAGACATGACTGTATATATTATAGATAAGAAGATCATGCACACCTGTTTTTCATCATAGCATACCTTTCTTTTAAATTGGTTTTTGGGAGAAAGAATGTGGATATAATATCGCAAGAATGTAGCCAAAGTAATCTCAAATTATCAAAATACAAAACGATGTAACATTTTGGATAAAACTGAAAACTAGATCCATAACCAAATTAAGGTTTTAGCTTAAAATTTTTCGTAAGAATGCTTGCAATCTATAAATATGTCAAGATGTTCGGACTACAATCTATTTTGTTGCAGACAATTCAAAAGAATCAAATATTTTGATTTTTTATGATAATGTTGGTAAGGTGAGCTACAAAGGTAGAATATATGATTCCGAATGCCAACAGTGTGCAACATAGTGCAGGCGGTGTTGCCATAGATGACAACAAAGCAGGGGTTCAAATCCACCCGTAGACCTTGTTGGATTTTCCGATGTTAACAGATTTAAAAAGATGATTTTCAGCACTGTTGGCATTCGGAATCTTATATTCTGCCTCCTTACCAACTCATTATCATTCATATTATATAAAGCTGTGTGCAACACTATTATCTATATACATTATGTATCTTACCTGTTGCAACCTTATCCTTCTTCTATCTATTTCCTACCAACAAATGCTCATCGTGTACTATGTTAAGACTCTAGATTTCCTACGAGGAGGAATGACTAAGTTACCACAAGCTATATTTTATAGCCTAGGTGGCCTAGTGGTCTAGGGCGCTGATTATAGTGCAGGCGGTATTGCCAGAGATTACAACAAAGCAGGGGTTCAAATCCACCCGTAGACCTTGCTGGATTTTCCGATGTTATCAGGTTCAAAAAGATGATTTTCATCACTGTTGGCATTCGGAATCACAATTCTACCTTTGCAGTCCACCTTACCAATATTTATCAATTATGGACCTTTTACGAGGTCAATATGTTATATATGGACCTGATAGGTTTATATTGACCGAGGACGTAGTCCGAGGTCAATATATTCCTGACAGGTCCATATATAACATATTGACAGAGTAAAAGGTCCATTATTGTTATATTACATATGTAGTTTTGTTGGTATCTCATTGCATTTTTGTCGTATAAGATTTTGTCAATACGTCTGAATTTATTTCGAAATAGACGCTCTCATTGACGGCAATGAATCTGCGCACCAACAAGAGTTGGTTTGTTGCATGAGTGCCTAGGATAAATAAATGCCAACACACCTGTAGTTTCAAATTAAAGATGCACAAGAAAACTTTTTTTGTTTCGTGTTTATGTGCAGTGCCCTACAATACCAATAGACAACTATTTTTTCTATTTTTTTTATCGGTTTCGGCGATTTAATATCTCCACACCCCTTGATATGTGTAAAGATCATACTTTTTAATTTTTTTTCATAAGATCTTTCTCGGTGAAAAATTGACTTGAAAGTCAATCTGAGTATAAATTTAGTTATATAGCACCGGCATAGCTTTAAATAGAAACATAGTGTCAATATATTTAAAAATAGAAACATGGCGTCAATATACATATAAATAGAAACAAAGCTGAAAATACGTTAAATAGTTTTAAAATCACGTGACTGTTTCGGCTAATGAAATTGATAGGATACTTTGACATATGTAATATTATCATTCATATCGAGCTGTGCAACACGATTATCTATATATATATATATTGATTTTGATTGGAAAGGGATTCAGACATCAATTTCAGAGAACAAAAGTTGAGCCCTACCAACTCTGAATTTGAAAAACATCACGTGCATGTGCACGTGCAAAAAAGACACGTGCATGTTTAGACATTAATACATTCAGGCAACGTGGACTTTGTTTAATATATAGTAAAATCACCTCCTGTGAACTGATTACAAGAATTGGAATCAGATCCACAAGATATTTTCGACATTTCTGTAATACAAACAAAGATTTCTTCATACGTCGTCGATGACTACTATATTGCGTTTGATCATTTATGTTATGAATCAATTTTCTGCCATGCCAAATTGAAAAAGCAACACGCAAAATCAAGTCTCTTTAAAGTTTCTTTTCCACGGCCCTTTGGAGACATCAATGTCGATGATCTTGGCCCATCCCCATCTCTGTCTTCTTGTCTTTTTAATCATTTGTACGTTTGCACATGTGTATATTTTTATTGTTTTACTTTTTATCGCAGTTCGACAAGAAGTTTAGTTTGTTTGTTTATTTTTTAAATGATACCTTTGATTCGAAATTTATCATGAGGAAGCGTAGTAAAGAGTGTAGAAAAATCAACTGTTTTGAGAGAATTTATTTAAGAAAATGAACGGGATTTAAGGACTTCATCTTTGTCAAATCATACTCTTTTGTATGTAGCATTGCCTGGTGTATTGTGACCAATATCTAGTTCTTTTATGAGGCAGTTGTAATAGATTACATACAACACGATGTCATTAGAAGTTTTGTCTGCGGGTACATCAACATATTTGTCATGTTGTGTGGAGAGGCACTTACGGGCTTCACGATCTTCCAATACAGACTTGGATTTAGCACGCGATGCATTTGTTTTTGCTCATTCAATGATAACAGAATTAGATAAGAAAGGACAGAAGTAAGTACTTAAAGGGCCGAAAATTGCAATAACGGACCAAAGCTCACAAGGGAACTGTGCTAGAAAATCACAAAAGAAAGATAAAATACAAAATTTCGTAAAGAACGATAGAAACTCGGCTTAGCCTGACTTTGTACTGGCATTAGCAAAATGGGTACCCAAACCTAGCCAATCTTTTTGAAACATGACATGTAGTATTTTATATTTTATGATAGTGCATTTTGCAATTTGGTTCTGAAAGAGTAGTGAATCTCATCTCTTTGGCCCCATAAGGCCTATGTTAAATTTCATTTTTTCCATCCCCCGTGCAATCAACCGTGACTTATAAGAAGCAGGAGATGCTGACTCTACCGGTGCACCTGATCTCACTCATGGTTATTATTGGGCCCATGTTGTTCATCTATATGTGCGTCTTAATTGTTCCTGTCTGTTCTGTTCTCATGTGGTGTCCTTGTTTCTTGATGTTTCGGTTTTCACTTACTTTTATACTTTCAGACCAGTCTTCCAGCGTCCTGAATGTAGAGCAACGCAAACGTAGTGTAGCTGTGTGAGAGTAGTGGGACGCGGGGAGACGTTGTTTTCAATACTTCCCTACCCATTCCATAACTTATTTAGTTTTTATGTACTTATTGTCTTGTTTTGTATTGTACCATTACTTTTTAGACATCTGTTTCATTGTATTTTTTTTCAATTTTTTCCCCCGAATAATCTCCCACTTCTTATTTTTTCCTAACCCAGTCTTCGTTTGTGGTTCATATTTTTGTCCTCCTTTGTACTTATTCATATTTATTTTTTTTAGTTTTGTATGTTCTCAACCCATCATATGGCTCTATTAGTCTATTCTTGCCAGCCGTTACTTTATAGAATTAACCTCTTTAGAATGCCTATATCGATAAAACCCAAACCTCTATATGTGTTTCCATTTTCTGTCTTCCATACATGCTTTTACTTGTTGCAATGATAAACAACAAACTAATATCAGTTCTATATTTTATTTTACATATACAATGAATAGACAAAGTTATCTACACTGAGAATAGTCTATCCTTCTGACACTATCTTTAATCTCATGGTAAGGACCGTGCAGTTGTCCATTACGAGATAGTCTAATCTTTCAAAATCCATAAGGTCTAGTGCTGTAGTCGTCCATGGCAACTCGTTTATCGAACACGATCCTGTAGTCTTTGTCTTGCTGTAACGTTAATAATCTTTTCTTATCCCTGGCTATTTTGCAATCGTCTTTTACGGTCTTCACTGAATCCCTATTGTTTGTGATTATATCCTAGTTGAGAGTGATTCCTCGCACTTTACATATTGTGGTATTTCCTAATCTATCGGGGGTGGCTAATTTGTAGGCATGATTCTTCGGTCCTCCAGTGACGAACTCTGTAATCTTGTTGTGGGGTACTCCATCCGTAAGATCTCCCAAGTAGTCTCCTAACTCGGGTCTCCATTCTCCGGGTTGAGATGTATAAACAATGGAATCGGTATCGGCGTATGGGGTGCGGGTGTCCAACTTCTCCAGATAACTGTACAACTTCAGTCTTGCCTGGGCGGTGGTATAAGCGGCAATGACTACGTTAGTACGTCCAGACTCTTCGACGAACTCGTCTTTATACTGATATCTCATTTCCACCATCCCTTCGCTGACCAAATAGATACCCATGAGGAGAATCTGATCGCTGGTGAACATGTCGAAGTATTCTGCAGGATCACATACGTATTTGATTTGGGGTAGGTTGCTTCATTAATTTGGCTAAAGCTCGTAGTCCCGGGTTCTTTTTAATATTATTGTAATCGAGAAGTATGCCTTCCTTTTCATGGTACTCTCTGATGTAGTCATGTTTGTCTTCTTCTGTATGACACCATTCTGGCCACCCACTGGCTTCCTGCTTCATTTTCAAGAAGGTATTTACGTACTCAGTAAAGAGTCCTCCTGTCTTGGTTTTTGGGTCGTATTGTTCCGTGTCAAAGTGCCACACTTCGTATATCTGTTGATTTACATAACCATGTTCCATGGCTTTCTTGACTTTGTCTATCACCCAAGTTCCAGTCAGTCCTCGTTCCTCATCGGTATGTTGGCACGTTATTTGTTGACTGAACTCGGCACAGCTTTTACATAAAGTAAATAATAACTTGTTTTTCGACGGGAGCACGGGGATGTAGAGTCCTCTCGGCAGCAATACTTTACATTTGATGAGTCCTTCGTATTGCTGTCTATTCTGGAAGTTCTCTGTGATGATTTCGGGATGTCCCACAGGTATTTTTCCGGTCTTGTTGATGTACGGATACAGTGAGGTGACGTCTCCATACGATATGTCATGTTTCTGTTCGTACAGTTTAAATGCTTCGGTACGTCCACCAAAAAAGGCGTCTCTCGGTTCTAAGGGAGAAACTATGATATTTTGTTCCACAAATTTTTTCAAGAAGTCGTTTTCTTGAACTTCTCGGTCGAACACGCATTCCCATTTGCCAATGTAGGTGAAGCCCTGCTCTTCCAAGTAACGTTTTTTCTCCAAAGTGCGGTGATGAAGATCACCCATAGTCATACCTTTGACTGGGTTGACTGTACTGGCACTATAACAGTGTAAGCAGCCGTGCCAAAACTTCCCGTTAAACTCCAATACGTATTTCCCGTTTTCGTTCTCATCGTATCCGTCCACTTTATAGGGTCCAATTTGTTTTTCCCCTCCATTTCTTGCATGTTGAATGTTGACTCCTTCTGTTGCCGATAGGTATTTGATCCTTTGCATGGCCTTGATGGAATGATTTTCCTCTGGACGGTATCCTTGAGCTGGAATAATACCGATGGTATCAGGCTGGAGAAATTTCTGTCTGAATACTAAGTTGCAAGCGGATGCTATCGTGATACATTGTTGGAATGGATCGATTCCTCCCTGTCCATCGGTGGCTGTCATATCCAGGAACAGCTGTCTGAAAGTTAAGCAGGCTCTTCTCAAGATGTCCACGTCCGAGCGGCAGTAACTCAATAATTCTTTTTGAAAATCGAATGTTTGATTGTAATTGGTCTGGTACCATTGTAAAAACGTAGCTCTCTTCTCAGGTTTCGTGGCGTCGGGGTTGTAATAGTGTATGTCCGGTAAATGGTCGAGTACTACTGATTGGTTTTCCCTCCTATTAAATAAATGAGGGAAATATCCTTTCTTCAATTCGGTCAATCCAAACATCTCGGCTAAAGCCACGGGTAAAAAATTATTTGAGTCTATCATCCGAATCCGACATCCGGGGACTTCGATGTACATGTTCTTGGTTCCGTTTGCTATGATCGTTGGCTTCACTCCTTGCTGATATAAATACCTCAGTACAGGTATTGAATCGTAGCCTTTGAAGTTGTGTGCGATGACGGTAGCTCCTTTGTTGTTTCCGGATAATAACCATTTGCAAAACTGTTCGGTGGTATTGGATCCGACAAATACCAATTCGTTTTTCCCACACTCTTCACAAGACGCGTGTTCATCGATTCTGTTATTCATGCATGTTAAACAGACTTTGTGTACCACACAGAGATTAGGTTGGTGCTCGTAGGCTCCACACTTCATGGATTTACAATTGGCGCACTTGCCGTTGTCGTCTGGATTGTATCCCTGGTTGCATTGTATGATGGCGTCTTGAGTGCATTCGAAGTCGAAGAAAATATAAGTCTGTTTCTTCTGTCCATCCTTGGTATTATCAGGTAACATGTAGCACTGATGTCCTGAAGGGCAGAAATCTTTACAGGTCTGGCAGTAAGTGTTTCCACATGTATGTTTTCCCGTACGTTTATTTACGGTTTGTCCACAACTCTGGCATTTATAATACGTAGTGCAGGTTGAGTTTCCCGAAGTCGTTGTCTTTTTGTGCAGGTGGAAGCATGTCCACCCTCTGAAGTAGCGCCCACATTCGGTACATAATGTCCAGGCATCTTCGCTCTGGGTATGAACCTTTCTACAGTAGTGGCATACGTTGTTGCATATGTGTTCTTCTTTATG
>MJUU01009351.1:132066-144402 GCA_002080025.1 Modiolus philippinarum
ATTGTGACCTTGAACACTGAGCAGAAGAAAATTCGATCACATTATCTGGTTTTTGTGTTATGTCATAAAAGATGAAATTTTAATTTGCATTGTCAAATACAATAAGATAAGTTTATCCATAAACAATATTAGCCTGTCAATGCAAGGATTTTATTGACACAAATTCGATCTGATATATAGCATCTAAAATTTATGACATATTGTGCAATTTTTGCAGTGGAACTCAAAATAAATCAGGAAATACTATAGGAATAAAAGTAATTTTGGAGGAGTTTATCTTTTTTGTTCATGACGTTGACAAATGAAATTGGACGTTACAATAGCAATTTTGAATGTTTTCTTACTGTAATTAATAAAAAGCTTAAATATATCTAAATTTGGAATCTTTGTAATAAATCAATGAAAGAATATAGAGTAAATGGACACGAGACAAAGTCTCTACAATATCATGGTAGAACCAAACAATGGAACTACGATTTCACTTTGGATGTCGGGTTGTCAACAAACATAAATTAAACTGGCAAAGTGCTTTTGCAATTCCTTTCATCCATTGCCCGACAAAAATGTCTCAAGCAATTGGACAATAACAACATGTAAACAAACATTGGGCAGTCATAAGTCGATTGTAAGAAACCTTGGCATTATTAAATAACAATGGGATGTGGGTACTACAAACAGGTGGTCAAAATAACGTTTGGAAACCTCACAAAATAATAAGATGTCAAAATTTGATAGTATGATAGTATATCCATATGACAAATTCTGCAAGAACTGAAATGTATTGAGAGCATTCATCTCTTGCACGGGGAATCTTTTTGTGGACTCCACACTGCAAGAGAGACAAACTCCAGTCTAAAATAAACAATGAAAGGATATGGAGTAAATGCACATGATACAAAGCCTATACAAATACATGATTGTACCCAGCAATAGAACAACGCTTATATTGCTGTTTTCCATCTTGAAGTCCCCATAAATTTTCCAACTATGTGGTCTCACTGCAGATCTCGAGTTTGATGCAGTGTAGATGTTTTTTTTTCTTTTTTTTGCGCAATGCTTACTAACTAAGGTGAATTCGACGGCTGAAGAAATTGTTAGAGCTCATATATTAGCATGATGATAAAGAGAACGCTATAACATGTATAAGAATCTGTGACAATTTAAAAAAAAACCAGTGTAGTAAAAGGAGCAAACTTTCTTCGCTTTCAAACGATCTGCAATTTTACTAGCCGTTTGTCCTACAGGTATTTCTTCAATGAATTTATTTGCTTTTCACTATTTCTCATTTTGGCTGCTATCTTTTAGGCATTATAAAGTTGATGAAATTTATCAACGAAACAACAGCAGTTCTGGTGTTCTATTGTCGATTACAATGGCACTTTAGTCAAACAAAAGCCATGTTCATATGACAATGAGACAATATGACCTATAATTTCTCATATGCTCAGAATTCACACAAATAAAAGTTGAAGGCCTCGTGGTGACTTCAAGATGAAGAACAACAATAAAACCGTTGTTCCTTTGCTTGTTTTTTACCATGTATTTATAGAGACTTTGTCTCATGTGCATTTACTCCATATCCTTTTATTCACCATTTATCTCATCCAAATATATGTCTAAACCAAACAAATATGCTGTCTGTTTAGATGTAGGCAATAACAGTACATTTTCAAACACCTGAAGGGCGTCAAACGTATATGGGGGTAATAACAAATTATCGAACAGAATTGTCAAGAGCCAAAGTCAGAGGCAAAAAGACAAGCAGGTTGACAACCACCGGAAAAATTGTTGACCGCATGTACAGGCATTTTAAAAGAAATGGGGAGTTAAACCGGATCTATGGTGCGTCAAACCTCCCTTACATTGCGGTAGTGTCCGATAGCAATTCAGCAGCAGAAAGTTCGTGAACAGTAAAAAGAAATGATCATCCCAGTATTAAGTAAAAAATGAATCTGGAATCGCAGTTCGGACAGAAGCTTCAAATTTTTCCACAAGGGACTAATATCTGTTAAAGAACTTTTAATGGTCGTGTGAGAATTTTTGAAGCCTTAATTGATAAGGCAGTCACGAAGATAGCTTTGTCAAATGAAAAAGTCTGTATAATTTGTGCTAGCTCTCCCGTAACGAATCAACTGTGAAATATGAAATCTCTGAGCAGGAGAAGTTAGCATATTACTGTCTATACGTTAGGGAAGTTGATAAATTCGAAATTAACATCGTCCCTTTTGTCGTAAATGTTTTGACTGAGATGACCATTTTCGTCAAAATCGAGATGTAGGTCCCAAAAAGATGTAGTTCTATTGGTATCTGTCGTTTCCTTAATTTCTAGTTCTGTGATGTGATCCATTAAGCAAAAGCTGCGTTATTAATTAATTGTAGTTTTCATAACGAGAAAGAATTGTGTGTCGCTGGATATCAACTAGAGTTATGTAATTTCAATATATAATAAACGAGCCTTTAACACGACTCCGCAATAATGATTGAATAAATCTTACCCAATCTGACAAGTTCTCAAGTTCTGATTCTTGGTATATTCCTTTCTTAACTTCCGCTCTTAATGGTCAAAAATGCAGTTTACTGGCGACGCCTAGAGGAGCCAGTAAACGGAAACTTTTGACCTCCAAATTATTTCGGGTATTTAAGTAATGTAGTGGTATTGCGATTATAATTAAACTTAATAATTCATCGTTGTATGTTTTCTTCTGGAAAAGCAGATAATAAAAATTCAGCAAACCGACATCAAAGTGTTTTCGTAAAACAACTGACGTCAAGTGTTTTTTCTTCAACGTTGGTCAATATTTTGTTTGCTGTGCTTAAATCGTGAGGAAACACAATTAAATGGTTCTGAAACATTTATCTTATTATTGACGAGATACTTATATTCAACTTAAGTGTTTTGAAGGTGTCGTATTTATCGGTAATTCTAATATGAGAACAATGGAAACCGTGACGACCAGCCATATGAAAATCTCCAATAACATATGAGCGACTTCACAACAGTTTTTACGCTGAAACAGATGACGTCATAATATGTTTTGTGCACAAAAACGTCAGTAAATCGTGTGCAATGGCTGTCCTTGCAGTGTACACTATAGTATCGCGAAGATAATTAAATGTCATATTAGAATCGAAATAATTCATGTTCGCCGGTGGTTTGTAGTCGATTTACATATGGGTGTCCATTATTTTCGTTTATTTTATTTTTAAAATATTAACGAAAATAATGGCAACCCATATGTAAATCTCCAACAAACCACCGGCGCCCATGAATTATTTCTTAATTTGTATGAATTTCCTTTGATCTGCATTGCCTGGTATTCTCGGTATCACTGAACAGGCCGTAAGATAGAAAATAACGGGTCACTGTGAAGGCGTCACGCGCGGGTTGCTATGTTGGCGTCATGTTTGGTACTACATGTCGTGTTCATGCGCGTAATACGTTGAATGAAGAATGCATATAAATTATTGCAATAAACAATAAAATGGCTGTGATTAAATATAAATTTCAACTTATTTCGATTTCTTATAGCGTTCTATTTATCATTTTGTGAATTACCGATAAAAGAAATATGGATATTTTGTTTTTGATACGGACTTTGTCACGGCGTAACGCATCCACTCGCCCTAGCGGGCTCACTTGATACTGGCCGTGATAAAGTCCGTATCAAAAACAAAATGTCCTATATTCCATATATAACGGTTACTTCTGACTAATTAAATCGTGTATCGATCATATACATAATGCATAAAGGGTTTTTTTTTAATGCAGTTATGTCTACATCAGGTTTTTACTATTCAGGTTTATGACCAATAAAACAGGTGAATACAGACCTGCTTTTATATTAAAGCTTACAGACGACTGTCCAGATATAACAATCGATAAATTTTAAAAGACTATCACGTTTACCGATTGCTCTCACTTTGAAAATAAGACCTTCATGCCAGACTCGATCAAACGCTTTACTAATGTCACAAAAGACTACTCGAATTTCTTTCCCTGCATCCAAAGCTTTACCAAACAAATCTGATGAATGTTATAATTGGTGTATAGTAGAATCACCAGGTTTAAAACCAGATTGAACACTGGTTATAAGATTGTTTCTACTTACACAAAGTTGTAAATATGCTTAAAAACACATCTTTGAGGGTCCTCATTGGGGGAGGGGGTCCTAGGAATCAAATAATCATTAAATTTTTGCCTTGGTAATCAAATAATCATTAAATTTTTCCCTTGGTAATCAATAAATTTTTGGCTTTGTAATCCAAAAGTATATAAAAATGCAAGCTAATAATCAAATAATCATTAAATAAATGCCCTCGTAATCAAATAATCATTAAAAATGTCCTGATAATCAGGTAATCAAGAAACTCATGACGGGCCTCATCTTTCCATGACTTAACCTAATATTGGAAGAAGAGCGATCGGTCTGTAGTTACTCAGAAACTCCTTATCTCCACTCTTAAATACTGGTATAATATTGGCATATTTCCAATTATTTGGGAATGAGCTTGATTGAAAGGACATGTTAAAAATCCGAGCAAGTGGGGCAGAAAGTTCTCTTGCGCCCATTCTCAGAATTCTGGAACTTATATTATCTGGACCAGTTGCTTTTGAAATACCTATGCACACAAATGATCAAAAACTTATAAGCTGAACTTATTTAACTTGCCAGAGAAATAATTTTACAAGTGTACAGAGACATTCTAAATTATTCAACCATCATTTGAAGACGGGAATAATCACACTAATTACTAAAAAACAGTATGGCGCATCAAATGATACTCCGCCGGAGTACATAATTCGAGAGCCACTTATACTTTTGAACTTTTAATTGAACTTGGCCTTGGTTTTGTATTAAACAACTTATACAAGATATAAACATTCTGTAAATTGTTCAGAAGTAATTTTTTGATACCAATTTTTTAAAGACAATTTTTGCCGAAAACCCCGATTTTACCCCAAAAACTGATTCTTTCTCGGTTTTAACGGACGCCCCTCACACCACCTCTTAAATCTGCTAATGGTTTACAATAATAGAAAAAGAAGGGAAACGGGGAATGCGTCAAAGAGACAACGACCCAAAGGAAAGTTATAACAACTCAAAGCCACCATAAGATCTTCAATGAACGGTGAGAAAACCCCACACCCAACGGCAGGTCGGAGTTGGCCCCTTAATAAAGAGTAATCAAGTTCAGCGAAATAAACATCATCCTAGACTCCCATAGACATAAAGTGAACTAACTACAAAACAGACAAGACACACAAAGGATTAATAAACCTGTTAACATCATGCACATGCAATATTTGTGAACACACCTTTCATAAGGGAGCAACCATTATTGATTTATGGGGGGGCGATTAGTCAGTTTAATGGCTATTTTAGGAGGTCCGCTCCTCGTGTTTTGGGATTTCTGTCAGATTTTCGGAATTCTCTGGTTTTATCCATTTAAAAGCATCACATTTTTTTCCAGTAGACCCCCCTAAGTTTTCCCATACTATACATTTTATACATTTTTATGAGCTTTATTGATTCTATCACATTCATTCGTGGTCAAACCTTGCTAATGTTAATCCTATGAAAAATCGAGAAGTTCAGTTTCCCGCCAAATTTTCAATCACTTATTATCATCAACTTATAAATTTTTTTCACTTAAATCATTTCTTTTTCAATTTTCTAACAAAAAAAATCACAATTCACAATCACAGATATTGTTTAAATATATCGACTCGATATATTTAAAGATCTGTAAATAACATCGGTAATTCTTAATATTTTATAAATATATGCACTTAATTCAATTAGTTTTACATTACATATAGATGAACCAGTTGTTGACATCACTTCAACCATTTTCCGAGTGTCTGAGTGTCCGAGTTTACAATGTCTGTATCCGTATGATTATGTGGCAAAACGCATTAAAATGTTTTTAAGTATGATCAAGTATAGCAATGAACCTCTGGAAACTGTCCAATCATATTGTTATCTTGGCATAACATTACAGAACCGGGAAATCTTAACCTGTGCAAGTCGTTGCTTGTAGATAGAGATAGAAAAGCACTTTTTAAAATTAAAAAATAACAATGGGACTTGATAACCCATGTAAGCTTTTAGAAACATTATTTGATTCCCTGGTTGAACCAATCGCTTTATGGTAGTGAAGAATTGGGAATAGGGAAACAATACAGAAATTCAGATCCCTTTGAACAGTTGCATTCAAAATTTATTAAGGAAATTCTAGGAGTACATTGCAAGGCATCTAATGCTGCATGTCTAGCTGAGCTGAACAGATTGTCGCTATAAACCAAAGTATAATTATCTGCAATAAAGTATTGGCTACATGTAATAGAGTCAAATAAACTCCTTGGTTTTAAAAATATACAAATCAACTGAAAATAATAATTCATGGATAATAAATATGAAAAAATTAATTTCAAAACTATGATAGCATTTTTTTACCCTTAAACCTTTTCAAATCAAGATCTTTTTAAAGAGTATTCAAGATAGAATTAAAGTTACAGCTTTTCAACGGCAAAAGGCTGAAATTAAAGAAAACAAAAAATTAAACCGATTTCTATTCTGTATAAAACAAAACACCAGACCCTCTTACGTTGATCAATACAAATCAAAAAGTGATAGATCCACATTGTGTAAAATGAGATTAAGTGCTCGTATTTTATCTATTGAAAGAGGGCGATACTTAAATCTACAGCAACAAAGTATAATATGTCTTTGTTGCAACAATGGAGATATAGAAGATGAACTACATTTTCTTTTGAAATGTTCCAGCTGTAACCATTTGAGAGATAACCTGGTTAAAACGTTGAATAATGTTCTTTTGAACAATAAATTACCCTTTTTATCACAAAACTTGCTCATCTCATCCCTAAATAGTAATTCTCCAATCATATCAAAAATTAAAAATTCTAGTGAATTACTTGAAAGAGTGCTTTGTGGTCAGAAACACATTGCTTAGACTACTTTATTTTGTTTTGTTTTTTTTTTTTATGTCATTTTATATTCTTATTTTCATGCCCCCAGATCGATGATCGGGGGCATATTGCTTTTGTCGTGTCTGTTTGTTTGTCTGTGCGTCCAAAACTTTAACCTTGGCTTTAACTTTTTAACTATATACGGTAGACTTTTCTTACTTGGCAGGTGTATAGGTTTAGTCAAGAGGAACATAAATATGCAAAAAAAATTAGGTCAGGTCAAAGATCACGGTCACAGAGGTTTGAAAAGAGGTGAAATTGGCAGTTTTCACATATTTGACTTTAGAATCTTTATTATTTATCCTATTGAGACGGGGTTTCTTTCATGATATTGCTAAAAAATTGCGCAGCTGTAGTATGCCTTCAGATTTCAGGTAACATTTACCGTTTTTGAGAAACAAGAGGCCAAAAGGGGGACAAACGAAAAAAATGAATTTTTAAATTTTTTGCAAGATCTTGATGCAGTATTTTTCTGTAGGTTTCTTATAGCATGTTCAAACAGATACTTTTAACAATTTAAACCATTTCAAGAAACAAGAGGCCCAAGGGGGCTTCATCTGTTTCAGAATAATGGGGTTAAATTGGGTGTTTTTATGGTAATAAACAACTTTTGAACTATGCAAGGTACACTTTTGATACTTGGCAAGTGTATAGGTCTTGTCAATATGAACATAAATATGCAAAAAAAACAAACAAAAAACAAAAAAATAGGTCAAAGGTCAAAAAGTGGTAAAATTGGGTATTTTCATATATTTTACCGTAGGGGTGCACATCGCTAGTCCGACACTTATTAGTCCGACACTCATTGGTCCGACACGTATTTGTCCGACACTCATTAGTCCGATACTTATTAGTCCGACACTCATTAGTTCGACACTTGTTAGTCCGACACCGAGGCGGAAAAATGACGGTGTATTCCAGCTATTCACGTCTTACATTTTTCTGTCGGTTTTGCACCCGCTTTGTCTTTTGGATTTCGGCTCCTAACAATTCTTTTCATTTATTTTTTAACCTTCTTTGTTTATTTTGTCAATTTTTGCCCACATTCTGCAAGAAAATTAAATAATTTTCCAGACAAAAATTTCATCAACCTTAAGCCCATCACCTGTATCCAAATATATGGATAGTGTTACCGTTTGGACACCACAATAATAGTACAGGAGCCATTTATTCGACCCATTTAGCCCATACAGTTGAAAGATTATGGTCTATCCGATAAGCTAGATGTAGATGTTTGACAGAAGTATGGTCATTTGTCCTTTAACTTTGTGCCTACGGTGGCCCATTTTCAAAAATATGCTAAAATATTATGGAAAATCGTGCAATGTGGTCTCTCTTGGTAAAATATGACACATTCGTGCTTTTTCTGACATATTAGCAGTCTAACATGGATATTAATAGCCTTATGTGTCCATTTAAGTTATTTTACCGTGTTTTGGAAGATGGTACTACTCGAAGGAAACCAAGAACCAAAACTTATGCGAGTGTATAAACATTTGCCTCCCACACGACAGTAATTTGAGTGTGGTTCAGGGGGTGCTATACAATGTTTATTCTCGGTTTATTTATTCTCATCTTGCATTCACAGATTTCCTAAAAACCGATCCTTTGAAACAATTCTGTGATCTTCCGTATGTGCCTTGTAATTTTATCTGATAAATTTTCTGCTTTTCCAGCTAGCTTGTTATCCAAACTTTTTTAGAATTTGATTTTCTAGTGAATTTGAACTCATTTTCGTCAAACTCGACCACCGGATTGGATGACTTCAAATGAATATGTGTTTTCACAAACCGTACACTCAGAATGGAAAGACAAAGTACAATTTTAATGACACTTTCATCACATGAGAGCTTTACCTCTATGAATGATAAGATTTGTGATGCAATTTTAAATGTCGTAACTAATAAATAATTTAAATAATAAATGTCAGGGACGACATTTCCCGACAGGGGGAACTGTGTGCCCGTACTGGATCTTGTGTTTTTATTTATTGGTTCTGTATATAAGTATTAATTTTATATTCAGTTTATATTTCAGGTTTAGTTTGGAATTGGCTTGCAGAAAATTTAGAGTTATCCTTCTTTGTCTAACTATACACTGATTTTGTATTGTTAATTGTAATCAGCTGTAATTGATTACAAATTCTTCAGTAATCATGTGTAATCTGTAATCAAGCTCTTTTTAGATTACTTGTAATTGTAATGTAATCAATTACAGCTGAAAAATATGAGTAATCGTGATTACATTTTGATTACTTAATGATTACTCAGGGATTGTTACATATATCAAATATACAAGNTATAGTGAGTACTTTTCAGGTGTCGCAGTGTGGACAATCACCCCATAGTTTGTCCTTTCCATATTTGGTGACATTCTTGTATTAATTTGCATTTCTTTACAATATTTTTAGAAACCCTTATTTCATTACCTTATTTGGTTTGGGTCATTTTCCTATACTTTTTATGAACCCAAATCCTTGTATAATTTTATGGTATTTAAGGTGGTGTATTTTGAGCATTTTGCCACACCACAAATAGACAGTGAAGAGTTAGGCTGATATTTTTGTGCCTTGTTAGACTTGGATTATATTACTTTTTCATTATTGTAAGTACAACTTGTATTGTAACTTATTTTTGGCTAATTTTGTTAAAAGCAAAGCCATATATTTTATTTTAAACTTTTGTATAAATCTTGTTCAACATTTTTGTAGTTTNATCTCTTTTAATAAATTAAATTAAAGACAATCATGTACATATCTATGGGTCATAAAAATGACAAGCTTATAATTGTAATAAAAACATGTAGATGTCAACTAATATGGCTAAATAAACAAAAAATAAATTGTCAATACTAATTAGTGTAAATACTGGAAAAACAATTGCCAGATTTTAACAATAATTTCAAAACAATTTCTTAACTTTTTTTTGTTAATAGAGAAAGACTGAGTGATATATCATTTCCAAGTCAGAAAAGATGCAGCTTTATGAAAATACTGTTGTATCAACCATGAAAAGAAAATATCATTTCATCAAAATTAACATATTATGACCACTGCTATATTATTGTAAAAACTGATACCTCTCCACAACACAAGTATCTGGCATTAGTTAAAGAATTACACTTAAATACAAAAGCATTTGTAATTGAACAATTTTGATCTACTTATCAAAGGATGAACAAAAAATTCAGTAAGCTTGATTAAATGACCTTTGTATGGAAAGCATAAATGTATGTTTAAGCAATGATCTCTGTTTCAACAGGGACTGGTATCTTTCAAAGACATATGTATTCATAAGTAATCACTTGTAATCATGATTACAACAGAGGAAAGTAATGTATTGTAATCAATTACAAATAAAAAATGGTGTAATTGTAATGTAATTGATTACATTTTCAAAGCAAAGTAATTGTAATGTATTCAATTACATTTAAAAGTAATCGACCCCATTCCTGGNAGAGTTATCCTTTTTTGTCTAACTATACACTGATTTTGTATTGATTGCAGGTGATTAAATATAATATTTGAAATTCATTATTTCATATATCATGTTTAGTATCTATGAATTTGTCTTTTTATCTATTTTGCAGATTTTGATATGTTTATTCTTAAAAGTTTTCCATATTTCTGGAATTATTGATTAATATTTTTCTACTATTAGGTATTTATTGGAGAGTGAGTACTTTTCAGGTGTCGCAGTGTGGACAATCACCCCATAGTTTGTCCTTTCCATATTTGGTGACATTCTTGTATTAATTTGCATTTCTTTACAATATTTTTAGAAACCCTTATTTCATTACCTTATTTGGTTTGGGTCACTTTCCTATACTTTTTATGAACCCAAATCCTTGTATAATTCTATGGTATTTAAGGTGGTGTATTTTGAGCATTTTGCCACACCACAAATAGACAGTGAAGAGTTAGGCTGATATTTTTGTGCCTTGTTAGACTTGGATTATATTACTTTTTTATTATTGCCTATGCCTTGATTAGTTCACTGTACAGAATGTAGCAGTATAATATGTGATTGATCTTGTCACAGTGATGGTATGTTATATTGTATATTTATTTTACTGTGTTTTGGTAATGAACATACTTTTTGATAGTTCAATCAAATAGATTTTTCACACTTATTAGTTTATTCTGATCATAAAGATTGTAGAATTGACATTCAGTACACATGTACTAGGATTGATAGTAGATTTATATTTCTATCTTGATGTTTCATTGATAATTTTGAAATGCATTGTTGTGATGTTAAACTGATGTTTATAATATTTTTCATATCATGTAATATGTGCTTTTTTATATCTTTCCAGAGATTGTACACTGTTATCCTGTTTAAATAAATAAAGATGAAAAGTGAAATGAATTGCTTATTTCGAACCCGTTACAATTTATTTATATTTTCAGCTCACCTGGCTAAAACCAGGATGAGCTTTTGTCATCACTTCTTCCGTCTATCATCCGTCGTAAACTTTTTTTTCGAAAATCATGAAGGTTTGTTTACATAGTTTGAAAATGAGACCCTTTAACATTGAAGAACTTTTATTTGACTTTATGTCAGATTGGCCATGGCCCAGGTGAGCGATACACGCTCTTGAAAGCCTCTTGTTTTCTTCTACTTAATTGCCATTTAAACCTTGTAACCTCATTCAAATCTAAAGTTACCGGAATGCAACGGAACTCTTACATCTTTAAATAATTGGTAAAGTCTATATATGTAGATAATGCTTGGTGATTTCATATTCTGGGACCTCCCGGAAGTGAAAAAAAAATTGAATTGCGCAAATAATGAGCTGCATAAAAAACTCTTCTTCTTCTTCTTCCTGGTAAGGAACCGGATTCGGGACTCGAATGTAAATGGTTCCGCGGAAACTAGGCGTTTGCCGGGCGACACAGCTAGTCCTCAAATACTATTTGCAGATAAAATCGTTGTATCATACAATTAAAACTATGTACAATGAGGTTGTTGTTTATTCCCTTTCAGAGCACGCTTTCAGGGCGGCTCTGAATCCCTAACTGTGTCGGCCGATGTTGTTGATGTTGGCAACTTATTCCAATCTTTGATGGTCCTTGGGAAGAATGATACTCCTAAAACATCACTGTTGGTCCTTTCCTGATAGAATCGGTGTTCCCCTCTTGTTCTCCGGTCACTCTGTATAAGGTACTCTTGCCTGTTGATGTCCACTAGGCCATGCTGGATCTTGTATAGCATACAGAGTCGAGTTTTTTCCTCCGTTCTTCTAAACTCTCCCACTCAAGTTGTTTAGTCATGTTGGTGACACAGCCAGGTGTACGGTCTGTGTAGTTGTTATGTGCAAATCGTGCTGCTCTTTTTTGCACT
>MJUU01009351.1:160112-173860 GCA_002080025.1 Modiolus philippinarum
AATTAATTGGGTCAAGAACATACTGTCCGTAATGTTGTAAAAACCAATGCCAAACCCTATCATGTTCACTTACTTTGAAAAATCGGTAGAAAACAAAACCATCTCGTCAGTAGTACAATGTAGTTGAAATTTAGGAGACGTCGCTCAGGAGGTTACTTCTTTTTTAAGTGATAAATATTTTCGGGTAGAAATATGTCCGGGGGATAGTTAATACTAGGAAACTAAAGTCCATGGACAGACATTCCTGGGAAAATGAATCCGGGAGGACATATATTTCTAGGAAAATATGTCCTCGGACAACTATTCCTAGTAAAAATAAATGTGCGGACATATCTTTCTATTAAATTTATTCCGTCTGGACAAATTTTCCTGACGGACATATTTTACTGCTACAGTACTTTAAATGAAAAAGACATTATAAAATGTTTTTACACGATTTATGCCCCTATTTCATATTTTATGTCTCCTTTACTGAAAGATATCCCGAATGAAACAAGTGCCTGTGATTGTACCATATATTTACACGCTTGACATTGATTTCTCTTTTTGTGCTTTGTATCTGTCTAGATAGCGTCATTGCTTTGTGTGGGGTCTTTTGTGTCTGACGACGTCATTTTGTTTCTGTGTTCTCGTTTTGGCCATGTCTTTGGACTTCGATTTTTGTAAATTTCACTCCTTTGTACCTTCGGTATTCTACTGCCGTTGTTTGACAACGCATAACACAAGGATTCCCAGCTACATCACATGAAAATATTCAAGCTGTAATATCCTTTACCGGGTGGATCATTAGTCGTGCTTCAGAAAGGATGGTTCCAGTTGGTTTCAGGAGAGTGTAGTTCCAGTGAATTTTTGTTTGTTGATTTTTTGCGTTTATTCAGCATGATTTTTTTTTTCATAAAGGGGGTCCATAAGCCAGATCCTCCCCTCTTGTTCTACCAATGCCATCTTCCTATTGTCCCTGATAAATACTGACAAAGGGAATGCCTACAGTATACAACATTTTTTCAGCGAGTGAATTCAGCTTCGCTTCCACATAGGTTATACCTATGCTCATATTATGTTGTTTATATAACCCAAAATTCTGCATGTTGGAAAGAAATTACGCTTTAATACAAACATAGCTAAATGTTGGGTCGTGACCAACCAAAGCAGAATTTTAGTTTGTTAAGTATGCATACTTATTTCAATTCAAATACTTTCATTGGCATATAAGTATTTACATGTATCTGTATTTCTCACGATAATATGTTTTCGTAGGTAAAGTGAATCAGTGTCTCAAAGAACCTGACTTTGAGACACTGTCAATAACCTAAGCAAATGCACAAAAGTCCCCATCACAAAAACCACAATAAGACCAGGCATATGTTTCAGGGCCCCTCCTGTATCAGAAAAAGGGGCCATAAAGGGTTGAAATTGGGTGTTTTCACAATATTTGGCTGTAGAACCTTTATTAATTATCGGATTTTTATGGGATTTCTTTCAGTGTGCTTCTGAGGAAATTTCTGATATGAAGTTTGTAGAGGATTTCATGTAGAATTTACTGTTAATAAGAAAAATATGACCCTAATGGGGCTAATCTCAAAATTTTTTTAAAAATTTTTAGTCTGATTTTGATGTTCTTTTTCAATGGATTCCTGATATAAAAATAAAAATATTGCTAAATTATTATATTTTTGATAACTTGCTTCCTTTCCATGCTATAGGGGACCAAACAGGGCCAAAATTGCATATTTGCAAATACATGTAAAATTTTTATTTTCATAGGATTTTAATTGGTTTTTTTTTTCTTTGAATTCCTTTTGATCTAAGCTTTCAAAATGTGCCATCTAATTTGGCATACCTCTTACTGTTTTCAAGATATAAGGGGGTCAAAGGGGCCAAATTGCAATTTTCCAAAATACATGAAATCTTTATTTTTCATGAGATTTAATCAATGTTAATTGGATGGGACTTTTGAATCTTCTTGTTGTGAGCAATCAAGCCAAAATTGCAATTTTTAAAACATGTACTAGTAATTTGTTTTTTATTGGATTTCAATGGGATTTTTTTCTTTGACATCTTGTTGTTAGCTTTCAGTAGTATGATTTTTCATAGCTCTTACCGTTTCTGAGCTAAAAGGAGTCAGAGGGGCCCAAATTGCAGTTTTTCAAAATATGTAAAATCTTTTTTAAAAGGGCCATGTTTCAATATAAAAGGAATATGGGCATCACCCATCTAAAGTTGGCTCCAGGAAAGGCTGTAGATGCATGTACACTAGCTGTTTAACCAAGTTTTGTCTAATAAAATATTCTGATATGTTTTATTTGTAGGCATGGATGGGGAATTACAATCAAAGAGCCATACTGGTTAGGATACTATGCCATGCAAATGACAAAAAACACTCCAGGTCACAGGAAAACAAAATAGAAAGTGTGAAATTTTTCACCATAGGACAACATTGGCCTGAAGTATCAGAGTCAGTCTATAATTGCTATAGTTCCTTCCAGCTGTTGTCTTTTGATAATTTTTATGAATTCATAAAAGGCTTTTTGGATCCATTTGAGAATTCTGAAATCACAGCAGAATGTTGGGAGAAGGTGGTCAATTGCATAGACCTATTTGACTATAAATATGAAGAGCAGGAGAGGGTAGAGTTTTGGTCATCAACAAAAAACCCGAAGACAGATGAAGATGTGGTAGAAGCTCTTGCTGAGATGTTACCTGGTAAAGCTTTTAATTTGTTTCAATGATATCACTTCTCTGAGGGACGGAAGGACTTTTTATAGGACGCTGGGATCAGCCATTTTATTCAGCGGGAATTCGGGATTAACGTTTTAACGGGATCTGGGATTTGCATTGTCATTTTTCAGGAATTGGGATTCAAAATTTTATTTTCTCGGGAATACGGAATTTGACGGTTATTTCCTAGGGATTCCAGGACCATACCCCCTCTTACCCAACCTCTTCTCTGTATGGATAATAATATGCCACATATAGTCACAGGCTTGTTAAGAGCCTTTATTGTCAAAACCCTTCAACCGAAAAAACATGGTTCTGAAAAAATCTCTTCCATTCTCATGGAAATCAATAATCATGATTTTACTAAAAAGAAGGGATATGATGTATTAAAACGGTATCCCTACATGTACATTTACAAGACAAAATGCAAAGCAAGGTAACAGCACTTTTATTGCTGTTTTTCTTTTCAAAGTCACAATGAGGCCTTCAACATGGAGCAAATGCTTACCCCCTCTATTATTTCAAGATGGTTCCTATCACCCTTTTGAGTAGAAAAAAGAAGGGAAACGGTAAATGTGTCAAAGAGACAACAATCCAAAGGGGAGTAATAGCAACTCAAAGCCACCATAAGATTTTCAATGAACGGTGGGGAAACCCCACAACCAACAGCAGGTCGGAATCAGCCCCTGAGTAAAGAGTATTATTCCATACTAGCTAGATGCATGGTAATTCAATAAATTATCAACTTTCACAAGCAGAAAATCCAACAAACACTTATTTGCCTTATTGTATAACCTTACATTTTAAAACAACATTAAAAAAAATCACAGGGCTTATCAAGATATATGTTAGGGCTATTCAACATGTTTTTCAATTCAAATCTATCTGGAGAGGGGGAACACCATTAATTTTCAGACCCCTATCAAGAGAAAAAATTCCAGGTTGAAAATAACTCCCTACCAACATACACAAATTTAACTGGTTAGATCTTTGTAGGGTCCAATGTTACCACCAATTAAATTTTTGTAAGTTTGTCATGTTGGTAGGGACTATTTTTGTACTTTTTTCATGGGTATATAGGAAATACATGTACCATGTCTGACTCAAGGTCTGTCTGTCTTAAATTTGGTACATGACACATTGTCTTCCCTCAATGTACCTACATAAAAAAGTTTGATAATCCAATGTGCTTGATGTACAAAAGATCTGTCCGAAATGGAGATGGTTTTACTATTATTAAACTTCAAAGGTCAAATTAAAGGGCAAAGTGACATAAAATTTTTACATGACACATCTACATACAAAGTTTGATAATCCTAGGGACTACAGTACACACAGGAAATGGACATGGTTTTACAATTATACAGGGCAACAAAGTCAATGTCATAGTGGCCTAAATTCGGTAAGCCCCACAATGATGATACTCAATTATTGAACAATTTGGGGACTTTGATCTTGATTTTACACTTGAATGAATTTGTTGGATTTTTGCATTTAGACCAATTTCTTAGCAATTGCAAATGGTGTTTAATCAAATAAACCACTGTGTTCAATGCTACATAATTCATTGGTAAATTTATAACCTGACCAATATTTTATCTTACAGCAACTTAAGTGAAGCAATTTGTCAATGTGCATTACTCAACAAATATTTTATTGTACAATTATCTTTAACAGAACTTCCTGATCATGCTGATGATTCCTTCACAATTTGATTACCAATTTTTTTATGCTTGATGGACTTAAATTATCTATTGCCATAAATTGTTGGTGGGGCATCAGTGTCTTATGGACACATTCTCTAGTTTTGTATTAATTTTTTTTCAGAACAGAGGAAATATGTTTCAGCGTTTGTAACAGCATTGGAAACGGATATGAAAGATGGCCATGCAAAAAAGTGGATAGACGAGTTGATTAAAACCCTTTGTAAATGTCTTGAGATTGATTCCTCTGATGTGGAAGGTTTTGCTCCATCTCACTACGATAATACCAACACTGTGATAGAAACTGTATATGATGATTTAGATATCCCAGTTACACAAATGCACAATAATGCACCATATTTTAGCACTCCTTTAACTAACACCAGTAACTCCTCATCTTTATCAAGTCTGTCGTCATCAAATCTTGAGTCACCTGGATATACATGTACAGGAAATGCCGAATTATTACCGGGAAGTACAGGGGATAACAAAGTGACAAAACATACAATCGTGCCTGATTATTATGTTGCACTGCCAGATTTTCCTGGAATGTTTCCGATAGTATTTGAACTAAAATCTGCCTATCAAGAGTCAAATGCACTTGTTGAAAACATCGAACAAATGTTGTCCAAACTATTCTTTCAAGACATTGTATTCGGAATCGTTGTTTCACCCAGATCATTTCAACTATCTGTGATTATTAAAACGGAAACAGATCTTCATTTTGCAAGTACACCATGTGTGCCAATTATCAAAATAAAGAATGGAGTTAAAGTGCTAGACTTGAAAGAATTGAATAAAATGTGTACTTTTATTTACCAAGTCTTAAAATGGGCAGTAAAAACAAAATGCTTATTAACAACCCAAGATTAAAGGAAATAGTGGCTAACTTTGTCTGTTGAAAATATATATTGAGAAATAATCAAATATATCTGTTATTAGGTTATTCACATTACTTGTTTAAAAAAGTGCTCATGACAATTGTTACTAAGAGAAAAGATACCGTTTATCGGGATATTTTCGCGTGTGTTTAATTTTCGCTATGTTCATGGTTGACAATCTAGCGCGAAAATTAGCCTCCGCTTAAATTTCACCGCCCATTCAAATGCATTAGATAAAACAGTAAAACATGAACTATAAACACAGCGAATAAATCCTTGCCTTGCTTTACACCAAAATCGCGAACAAAAGCTGTCGCGAAAATAACCCGATATACGTAAATAAATTCTCTGCTGGTCACCATATTTTAATTCCCTTGAATAAAATGTTCACCTTATCCATGTAATGCATTCATATTTTCATTAGTTTTTATATGACCGCAAAATTTTGAGGTCATATATTGGTATGATACTGGTGGCAGTGTTGTCTGCATCTGTGGTAGTATGGATGCATGTAGACAATTCTTTTCCATGCAATAATGTAAATTCTGGAGGACCAATCAAATTTTAACACAATGTTCCTTGGCACAAAATGAAGACTTTGACTGCTTTTAGGTATTGTGAACTGTGCAATTGGTTGCCTTTTAGCTCGCTGGGACGAATGTCCGGAGAGCTATTGTCATACCCCAGGCGTCGGCGTCGTCGGCGTCAGCAAAACTTTAACCTGGCTTGTGGAATTGAAACCTGAAGAGCTAGGATGTTGATATTTGGTATGTGACTTCCTTTTGATGAGAGCTTTCTTCTGGTACCATATTTGTAGACATTTTGACCTTGACCTTGCCCTGAGGGCAATTTTTAAAAAACTTTAACCTTGCCTCTAGAAGGTAGGCTTTTAGTGGTAGGGTGTTCATATTTGGTATGTAACTTCCTTATGATGAGAGGTTTCTAGTGGTACCATATTTGTAGACATTTTGACCTTGACCTCGCCCTGAGGGAAATTTTTTAAAAACTTTAACCTTGCCTCTAGAAGGTAAGCTTTTAGTGTTAGGGTGTTCATATTCGGTATGTAACTTCCTTATGATGAGAGCTTTCCAGTGGTACCATATTTGTAGACATTTTGACCTTGACCTTGCCCTAAGGGCAATTTTTGAAAAACATTAACCTTGCCTCTAGAAGGTAGGCTTTTAGTGTAAGGGTATTTATATTTGGTATGTAACTTCCTTATGATGGGAGCTTTCTAGTGGTACCATATTTGTAGACATTTTGACCTTCACCTTTCCGTGGGGACAATTTTTTTAAAAACTTTAACCTTGCTTCTAGAAGGTAGGCTTTTAGTGGTAGGGTGTTCATATTTGATATGTAACTTTCTTATGATGAGAGCTTTCCTCCGGTACCATATTTGAAGACATTTTGACATTGACCTTGCCCTGAGGGAAATTTTTTTAAAACTTTAATTTTGCTTCTTGAATTAAGTTTGTTAGTGGTAGGGTGTTCATATTTGGTATGTGACGTTCGTTTGATGAGAGCTTTCTGATGGTATGGTAGTTGTAGACATTTTGACCTTGACGTTGCCCTTAGGGCAATTTTTTAAAAAGAACTTTAATTGTCTTCTAGAAATAAGTTGTTTAGTGATAGGGTGTTTATATTTGATATGTCACTTTGTTGTAAAGAGAGCTTTCTATTACTTTCAAATTTATTGTGCATTGAGGTTACTGGAATCCCCGGCGAGCTATGTTGTCCTCTGACAACTCTTGATTATATTTTGATGTAGAATTATATGTCAAATTTGAAGGGGTTTCTCTTGGTGTACTTCAGAGAAAATTTCCAATCTGAGGTGTGTCAAGAGATTTCATGTCATTTTTACCCTTCATTAGCAAAATAGGGCTCAAAAGGGGGAAATCTCAAAAATGTTATTTTTTTAGCTCACTGGGCTATATGCATGGTGACCTTTTGCCTTTACTTTGGGTCTGTTTTCCACCGTAAACTTTTCATTCAATGATCTTTTTTGTGTCGCCTGCACCTAGTGCAGGATCGACACATATGGATCACTATCGGTCGTCTTGCGTCCGTCCGTCTGTCTGTCTGTATGGTCCAAAATTTTTACATTTTTCTGCAACTCCTCCTAAACCGCTGGGTACTTTTCAACGAAACTTGCAGGAACGTTCAGTATATATTGAAGATTTTTCCAGATTTTGAAGCTATTTTTGGACTTAGTAGTCATTTTAGCTTATTGGAGTCCTAGGGTATACCTCCATTATCTGCAACTCCTCCAAGACCACTTGGTACTTTCCAACCAAACTTGCAAGAATGCTTCAATATATATTGCAGATGTGCACCATGCATTTAAGTTTTGATTAATTTTGATTTTTTCAGATTTTCTAACTATTTTTGGACTTTGTCATTTAGCTTATTGGAGTCAAAATATATACCTCCCATTATCCACAACTCCTCCTAGATCGCTTGGTACTTTCCAACCAAACTAACAAGAATGCTTCAATATATATTGCAGATGTGCACCATGCATTTAGTTTTTTTTATTAATTTCTATTTTTATCGATTTTCTTGCTTTCTTAATTTGGATTTCTTCATTTTAGCTCATTGGATTCTTAAGGGTATGCCTCCATTATCCGTAACTCCTCTTACATGTCTTAAACCGCTTGATACTTTCAAACCAAACTTGTAAGGATGCTTCAGTATATATTGTAGATGTGCACCAGGCATTTTGATTTTCTTTAATTTTGATTTTTTCTGATTATCTGTGGACTTTGTTAATATATAACAAAACAGGAATTCTTTAAAATATATAGTGCAGCGACACATGGGTTCCGCGGAACACCCATGCATTTTCTCTTAATTTACTGGAAAAATCAGGGGGAAAAATTGGCCACAGTAGTCTTTCGGAGGCCCAGTGTAAAAAGTTTTTTTTTTATCTGCACTGAATGCAAGATAGCCATCAGCAAAGAACATAGTTTGATGTTGAACCTCATGAGATAACACATTGAGATCTTATTCTCTTAATTAACCTGGCCAAATTGAAGCAAACTTGTCAACAATAGTCCATGAGAATGGCCCCCTGTTAAAATAGTGTTTTTAAGTCGTCTGGCTATGCCAGAGAGGGCTGTTGCCATCATCTAGTGTCTGGCATCCATCCGTCTTTCGTAAACTTTTCATTTAAAGATTTTCGCCTCTTTAACAACTAGGCCAATTGGAACCAATCTTGATTACAATAGTCCTTGGGTGGTCCCCTTTAAAAATTGTATTCGGCAGGTCTGTACCTCATCGAAGTTTGCCCCAAATGGGGAACATAGTTTTAACTATGGAACTTATGGAAAAGACATTAAAAGATTTCTCCTTTGAAACCACTGGGCCAATTTGAACCAGATTTGGTCACAAAAGTCCTTTGGTGGGTCCTTTAAAAATTGTATCTGACAGGTGCATACCTCATCCAAGATGGCCGCCAGCGGTGAACATAGTATTAACATTGGACCCTATGGAAAATGCATTCAAAGATCTTCTCATAAAGTACTAGTCCAGTTATAAGCAAACTTAGTCAAAAGGGTCCTTAGATGGTCCCTTCAAAAAGGTTTCAGGCAGGTCCGTACCTCATCCAAGATCTTCTAAGGAACTACTAGTCCAAACCAAACTTGGTCACAATAGTCCTTGGGTATCCCTTTGAAAATTGTATCCTGCAGGTCCTTACCTCGTCCAACATGGCCACCAGCGGGGAACATAGTTTTAACATTTTAAGAAAATTAACATTTGGAAAATACATTCAAAGATCTTCTCAGAAAGTACCAGTCCAATTATAACCAAACTAAGTAACAATGTTCCTTAGATGGTCTGATCCAAAACAAGTATCAGGCAGGTCCGTTCCTCAACCAAGATATCCGCCAGCAGGGAACATAGTTTTAACATTGGACCCAATTGAAAAGATATTCAAAGATTTCTCCTCTGAAACCACTAGGCCAATTGGAAAAAAAACTTGGTCACAAAAGTCTTTGGTAGGGCCCCTTTCAGAATTGTATCGGGTAGGTCCGTAACTCGTCCAACATGGCCACAAGCGGGGAACATAGTTTTAACATTGGACCCTATGGAAAATACATTCAAAGATCTCAGAAAGTACCAGTCCAATAATAACCAATCTTAGATACAATGGTCCTTAGATGGTCCCTTCCAAAAACTATTGGACCCTTATGGAAAAAACATTCAAAAGCCTTCTCAAAAACTACCAGTCCAATTAGAACTAAACTTAGTCACAATGGTCTTTAGATGGTCTCCAAAAAGATATCCGACAGGTCCTTGACTCATCCAAGATGGACGCCAGTGGAAAACATAGTTTTAAGGTTTGACCCTATGGAAAATACATTCAAAGATCTTCTCAGAAACTACCAGTCCAATTAGACCCTAAAATGAAACTTAACCACAGTGGTCCTTAGATGGTCCCATCCAAAAAGGTATCCGACAGCTCCGTACCTCATCCAAGATAGCCGCCAGCGGGATACATAGTTTCAACATTGTACTCTATTGAAAATACATTCAGAGATCTTCTTTCCAGAAACTACTATTGAAACCAAACTTAGCCAAAATGGTCCTTAGTTGGTCCCATCCAAAAAAGGTATCCGGCAGGTCCGTACCTCATCAAAGATGGCCACCAGCGGGGAACACAGTTTTAACATTGGACCCTATGGAAGATACATTCAAAGATTCCTCATAAAGTACCAGTCCAATTATTACCAAACTTGGATACAATGGTCCTTTGATGGTCCCGTCCTAAAATGTATCCAACAGGTCCGTACCTTATGCAAGATGGCAGCTAGCGGATAACATAGTGTTAACATTGGACCCTATGGAAAATACATTCAAAGATCACAAAAAGTACCAGTCCAATTATAACCAAACTAAGATACAATGGCCCCATCCAAAAAATGTATCCACTAGGTCCTTACCTCATTC
Source organism: Modiolus philippinarum (assembly GCA_002080025.1). Taxonomy (NCBI): domain Eukaryota; kingdom Metazoa; phylum Mollusca; class Bivalvia; order Mytilida; family Modiolidae; genus Modiolus; species Modiolus philippinarum. Next base: position 170,365 of record MJUU01009351.1, read on the forward strand.
AAGATGGCCGCCAGTGTGGAACATAGTTTTTAACATTGGACCCTATGGAAAATACGTTTAAAGATCTAAGAAAGTACCAGTCCAATTATAACCAAACTTCTATGTATCGTGTGCGTTTTTGTCACATGTACATTCAATCCATATCCTTTCATTTTTCCTATAAGATAAAATGGTCCTTAGATGGTCCCATCCAAAAAATGTATCCAGCAGGTCCTTACCTCATTCAATATGTCTGCCAGCAGGGAACATAGTTTAACATTGGACCCTTAGGGAAATACATTCTAAGATCTTAGAAACTACTAGTCCAATTAAAACCAAACTTAGCCACAATGGTCCTTAGAAGGGTTTATCGAAAAAATGGTATTCTGCAGGTTGGTATCTCATCCAAGATGGCCGCCAGCGGGGAACATAGTTTTAACATTGGACCCTAATGGAAAATCATTCAAAGGTCTTCTTCTCAGAGGCTACCAGTCAAATTAGAACCAAACACAAGTCACAATGGTCTTTGTATGGTCTCTTCCAGAAAAGATATCCAACAGGTCCGTACCTCATCCGAGATGGTCGCCAGTGGAGAACATTGTACCCTATGGAATATCTGAAACTACAAGTCGAATTAAAACCAAACTTAACCACAATGGTCCTTAGATGGTCCCATCCATAATGGTATCTGGCAGCTCCGTACCTCATCTAAGATGGCCACCAGCGGGAGCGGGGAACATAGTTTCAACATTGTACTCTATGGAAAAGACATTCAAAGATCTTCCCAGAAACTACTTTTTCAATTGAAACCAAACTCAACCAAAATGGTCCTTAGTTGGTCCCATCCAAAAAAGGTATCCGGCAGGTCCGTACCTCATCCAAGATGACCACCAGCGAGGAACAGTTTTAACATTGGACCGTATGGAAAATACATTCAAAGATCCTCTTCTCAGAAAGCACCAGTCCAGTTATGACCAAACTTAGATGTAATGGTCCTGAGATGGTCCCATCCAAAAATGTATCCACTAGGATCTTACCTTATTTAAGATGGCCACCAGCGGGGAACATAGTCTTAACATTGGACCCTATGGAAAATACATTCAAAGATCTCCTCAGAAACTACTAGTCCAATTAAAACCAAACATGGCCCCAATGGTCCTTAGATGGACTTATCCAAAAAAGGTATCTGGCAGGTCGGTACCTCATCCAAGATGACCTCCAGCAGGTAACAAAGTTTAATATGGGAAAACAATTGAAGATCTTCTTCTCTGGAAAAACTTTGCCTATTGTAACCAAACTTGGTCACAATAGTTCTTTTGTGGTCTCATGTAAAAATAGTGTATTTCAGGTTCGCACACTGCCCAAGATGGCTGCCGGCAAGGAACATAGGAAACTCATTCAGAAATATTCTTTGCAAATTTAAACCAAACTTGGCGACAAAAGCCTTTGGTGATGCCCTGTAAAAGTGTACTAGAGGTCCACACTTAATACAAGATGGCCTTCAGCGATGTACATAGTTGAACATACTTCATTCTGGGAAGCACATTTTAGAGATCTACTTCTCTGAAGCTACTTGGCAAATTAAAGAGAAACATGTCCCTATAAAAATAGTGTAATTGATGCCTACACTAAATCCGTGATGGCGGCCAGCGAATAGCATAGTTGAATATTGGACCCTATGGAAAACACATTCAGAGATCATCTCTTCTGAAACTACTAGGCCAATTTGAACCAAACATCGCCACAATAGTCCTTTTGTGATATCCTGTATAAATAGTGTATTTCAAGTCTGCACTAAATGCAAGATAGCCTACAGTGATGAACATAGTTGAACAAAGGTCCCGATGGGAAGCACATTCAGAAATCTTTCTCTGAAACTACTTGGAACATTGAAATCAAACATGGCCACAAAAGTCCTTTGTCCATATAAAAATAGTGTATTTCATTTCCACACTAAATCCCTAAATCCGATATGGCCGCCAGTGAATAGCATAGTTGAAAATTGGGCTCTATAGAAAATACATTCAGAGATCCTTTTCTCTGAAACTACTAGGTCAATTTTAACCAAACTTGGCTACCATAGTCCTGTATAAATAGTGTATTCCAGGTCCGCAGTAAATCTAGGATGGCCTCCAGCGAGGAACATAGTTGAACATTGGTCCTTATGGTCCTTATCATTCAAAGATCTTCTATGAAACTACTTGGCCAATTGAAACCAAACATGGCCACAAAAGTCCTTTGTAAAATAGTGTATTTCATGTCCACACTAATTCCATTATGACCGACAGTGATGGGCCTAAGGAAAAACATATTCAGAGATCTTTACTCTTAAAGTACTATGCCAATTTGAACCAAACTTGACCACAATAGTTTTTTGGTGATACCCTGTATAAATAGTTTTTTTTTCACGTCCGCACTAAATCCATTATGGCCGCTAGTAAATAACATAGTTGAACATTGAGCCCCATGGAAAATACATTCAGAGATCTTCTCCTCTGCAACTTCTCGACAATTTTAACAAATCTTGGCCACCATAGTCATTTTGTGATACAATGTATAAAAAGTGTATTTCAGATCCGCACTAAATCAAATATGATGGTCAAAAAGGAACATAGTTGAATATTGGGCCGTATGTGAAAACGCATTTAGAGATCATCTCTGAAACTACTGGGCCAATTTGAACCAAGCTAGGCCACAATAGTCCTTTGTTTGGTCCCATGTAAAAAGGGGTATTTCAGGTCCGCATTGAATCCAAGATGGCCATCTGGGAGGGACATAAATGAACATTGGGTCCTATGGGAGAACACTTTCAGATCTTTCAAACTTATGGGCCAATTGGAGCCAAACTTGGCCACGACAGTCCTTGGGTGATTCCCTGTCAAAAATAAAGTTTTTCAGCTTTGCACCATATCGAAAATTGCTGCCAACGGGGTACTTAGTTTAAACATGGACCCTAAGGAAAAGATAGATATTTAGAGATCTTCTCTCTGTAACTAATTGGCCAAATGGAACCAAACTTCGCCATAAACGCCGTAAGATGGTCTCTTCAAATTAAGTATCTAGTAGGTCGATACCTCATCCAAGATGGCCACCAACTGAAGCAGGGAACATTTAACAAAGGACATTATGAAAAACATTTTGAAGGATGTTTTCATAAACTGCTATTTAGAACTAGTCTTAGTCAAAATTATCCCTAGATTGTCCCTTAGAAAAGGGTTTTCCAGCAAGAATGTCAATATCTAGACCGAATATCTGTCGTTTACAAAGCTAAATTATCATCCTATGTTTATCTTTTACCGATATGACTTTTTATTTTTATTTTTTATTTTTATACCCCCCGCAAACAAAGTTTGGGGGTATATAGGAATCACCCTGTCTGTCTGTCCGTCTGTCCACACTTCTAGTAAGCGCAACCTCTCTTAAACCACTTATAGGATTTTGATGAAACTTAAAGGAAACAAAGGAAGGACACTATATGGAGATAAGCATGAAGGAATATAATTATTGTCAGAAACCA
>MJUU01009356.1:0-24458 GCA_002080025.1 Modiolus philippinarum
CAACAGATGTGGCAAAATGTCTCAATTTATTAAATAAAACAAACCTATTTTCTTCATAAAACAACATTTAAAAAATAATTTATAGCATCTTCATATGGATGACCGCATGGACAAGCTGGATAAGAAACTTTATTACTCGATGCAGATCAGCGTTTAAGGAACTACGCATTTTCCTTAATCTGGTATGGATTATATTAGTCTTCTTATCTCCAAAACTAAAGTATGTAGGTGGCTTACTAATTTGCAACTTAATCTTTCTTTTTAAAAATGTTGATATTTGGAGAGTCCCGAATGTCTTGACAAAGACGATCCATTCTACAACGGCTGAAGGAAAAAAAGATCTTTTCGTTAATTCTAACCTACAGCTAGGTAAGATATAATTGGAACCATCACATAAATTATAATTAGAACTTTCACTTACTAATACTGGCATTAGTTCACACAGATACTCAGGGGCATGATGTTTATGTATTGAATAAAATAAATTTAGTCTCTTAATTTTTTCGTCTATCCGATAACTCTTCTAAGCCTGTTTCTGAATATATTGATTAATAACTAGCAAACTGTGGTAAACCCGCGACAATACGACCGGCTTCCATTTGAAGCCTGTCTAATTTTTTAGAATCTTGCTAACTACAATTTGACCATAGTTCACTAGCATATTCCATTCTTGGACGTATGAAAGTTAAGTAAAAGTCCTATGAAAGTCGCGGAAACTGTGGCTGACATGTCACTTTACTTGAGAATTGAATGCTTTAAGTTGTAATTTTATTAGATTGTAAAAGTGTGGACCGTAGCCCATTGTGAATAGCTGAAATTTTTATTTACTAATTGATATTAGCAAACCTCATTGTTGAAGGCCTACTTGTGACCTCAAGATCAAGTACAACAATAAAATTGTTTTTCCATTGCATGGTTTTACCATGTGTTTGTAGAGACTTTACTTCATGTACATTAACTCCATGTCTTTTCAATATTTATACAGTTTTCATTACACTCTAATTAAAGAGATTCCGCGTGTAGTAATAAAAGATTTAACAATAGGAATTTTATTACAAAAACAGGAAAACAGCAAACACCTACAATGGCCAGGAACTACAATCACATGCCACAATTTACAAGCAAACTGCACCAGAAAAACAATAATGAAAACAAGAGACAAACATAAATAACGATAGGAACTCGGGATAGCCGGACTTGGTACCGGCACCAGCAAAGGCCAGTGGTAGGGTTAAACCGGTTTATGGGTACCCAAACCTCCCCTTTCTCTATCCCGTTTCCCTATAGTATCATAAACACGCGAATAAAACCCAATACAGGTAGACTACTAACTCAATGACCACTATCTTGGAACAGAAAAAGCATAAGACAAAACGTAATTTTGAAAGAAGGGTCAAAGAGTGCTCGCCGCTAAACTGCCGGCTAGCTCAAGGAATCTAGTCTGCTGGTAAAACACTGTCGCACTACGGAAGAAAAATCAAACTCAAAACTTCCCGAAGGGTTTGGTAAAGAGTCTTCATGTATTTCAGCAGACATCGGCAGTATCAGTGAGAGGCCAGTATATATGTAAAGTCTTCAGGTCACTGGAATCCAAAGCCAATTTAACGGATTTGTTCAGAATATCTCGTCGATATCCACTATTACGTAAAGAATGTAAGTTACGTCCCAGTTTTTCTGGATTATTAATCAGTTTTTGACATTTTTTAACAACATTTCCATAAAATCGAGGATGAGAAATGCCCTTTGTTATTAGCTGTTTCCGAGTCACGTCATATCTAGATATCAAATGTTCATATCTTCTGTAAAACTTCTTAAAAGTATTTAATAATTTATGAAATCTGTAACCTTGTTGTAAAAGTTTGGATGTGAGAGTAAGGTTACGCTCATTAAAATCATCAAGGGTGGAACAAATGCGAGCGAATCGTACAAGTTGGGATATATACACCCCGTAGGATGGAGCTAGGGGAACGTCGCCGTCAAGAAAGGGGAAATTAGTAATTGTAAAATCAAAATCATCCCTTTTATCATAAACTTTAATTTTTATTTTACCAGAGTCAATGGTGATACTTAGATCCAGAAAAGGGCAGTATTTAGAATCATTGTTTGCCTTATTTAGTTTCAGTTGTGGTGGGTAAATGGTGTCAACATAAGCCAAAAACTGGGGATTGTCAATAGTAAGGATATCGTCAATATACCTGCTATTATCATTGAAAATAGAAATAAGTTTATCACTTATACTCATTTCAAAGTACACATTAGGGACAGTCATTATATGCATTTATTAATAACACTATTATTAAGAAGCCGTTGTAGTAATGAGTTTAGCCAAACGTTGTTTTTTCGATGATAATATTATGTTTAAGCAATAAACAATTATTTGAAAATACTTCTGTATACTGCAGATTTATTTGATTTTTATTAATGCAAAAACGTTGGTTATATTTTCTTTTAGGAATCGCTAAATTAGCAATAATTCGTGCATCAGCATGTATCAATACGTCCTTTAGTGGACTGGAAGACTAAACCAGAGGCTCTCAATAGCCTGTATCGCTTATGGTGTAGCACCCCAGTCAGGCACATATTTATAAATATCATAGTTCCAAGGAAGTGTTAATAGTGTCCTAGATTAAAAAGGTTGACTAGTCATTATAAATTAAATCAAAATGCATTCAATAAAGATTCTTTTCAGATTAAATTTATACCATTTCGTTGAAAATTAAAGATTTTATCAAAGTTGAAAGCGGAGGAAATTTTCCCGTGAAAATACAAACAAGAAGTACATTTCTTTACCAAACCCATTGGGAGTTTTGAATTTGATTTTCCTTCCGTAGTGCGACAGTGTTTTACCAGCGGACTAGGCTCCTTGAGCTAGCCGGCAGTTTAGCGGCGAGCACTCTTTGACCCATCTTTCAAAATTACGTTTTGTCCCCCCATTTTTCTTTTCTAGATTGTGGTCATGGAGTTAGTAGTCTACCTGTATGGGTTTTATTCGTATGTTTATTCTACGATAGGGAAACGGGACAGAGAAAGGGGAGGTTTGGGTACCCATAAACCGGTTTAACCCTACCGCTGGCTTTTGCTAGTGCCGGTACCAAGTCCGGCTGTCCCGAGTTCCTATCGTTGTTTGTCTTTTGTATTTTTATTGAGGTTTTTTTTTTTTTTTTTTTTTTCTTGTGCAGTTCCTATTTACTTTCTGGCATGTGGCTATGTTTTTCGGCCATTGTAGGTGTTTCCTGTTATCTTTTTTATTCCATACCCTAGGTTGTGACCTTCCGGGAACCAGTTTTTTTTCTTATATTACAGTCTAGGTCGGTTGATTTTTTCACGAGGGTTTACTGAAAGGTATGTCTTTCAGATGAGACATGTCATTTCGTTTGAACTTCAGAAACAAATTCTACGAACGCAGAAACATGTGCAATTAAACATGGGAGGCCATGGGAGACGGAATTAGTGGTGTTTTATCTTATTAGTCATTTACTGAACATTTTATTACCATAATACAGGAACAAATTACCGGAGTATTACGACTTAAACTTTACTTTTGCATTACTCCTGAAATCTCCTGATAGTTTTAGACATTTTCTAAACGTTATATTACCTTTATACAGGAACAAGTTATTACAACCTTCACGTTATTTTCTATCATGTATAAACAAGTGCTTTACTCGTGGTATATCTCCTGATATTGTAAGACATTTACTGAACATAATATTATCACGATAAAAGGAAACAAGTTGGTACGACTTCACATTTGGATACACTATCATACGTTCAAAATTTGGCATTATTGTTTTTGTAATTTCCACATGTTGTTTTGACCGGTTGTTTATAGTAACCACATCTCACTACTAGCATTTCATAATGTCGAATTTTCCTTGCAACTGACTCGATGACTGCCCGGTGGTTGTATATATGTTGTGATTGTCTTCTATTCGTCATTCTGTCGAACAGCGGATGAAAGCAGTTGTAAGAACTCTTTACCAGTTTGCATATCTTTCGTTCAGGATCCTGTATCCAATAAGTATAGAATCATGGATGTAGCGTTGTACGACACATAACTATTAAAAAACGACGTTTTGTGAGCATTATATTTATAGAAGTATTACGGTTGCCGAAATGACAGATAGTTACAATGTTTGGGTTTTTTGTAATTAAAATTGATAGTTTTGAGTTTTAACAGACGTGACATACACCGATTCTAACTTCCGATGTTGCCTTTGTCCATGGATTGTTCGTTCTTTGACTGACGGTTCGGTTCTCACTTACTTTAATACAGGGTTTTCAGTTGCCAGTGTGACGGCTGCAATGAGTGGAGCAGATCATGCGTATTCTTCTGGAACAGCTGATGATACTCTCGATTTTCAGTTGGAGACTTTTAAATTTGGTTTTCTGTGTTGTCCTGTCTATTACTTGGTCGTATTTTAGTTTGCTCGTCTTCGTTGATAGTTGTGATACAGATGCGTCTTGCTTACTAGAAAAAAGAAGGGAAACGGGGAATGTGTCAAAGAGACAAGAACCAAAAGGGGAGTAATGGCAATTCAAAGCCACCATAAATAAAGAGTAATCAAGTTCAGCGAAATAAACACCATGATCCTAGACTCCTATAGACATATAGTATACTCTGTATAGTAAAGAGATTTACAGATATTTTTACCTTAAGGATGGTCTCTCCTCGGGTTTTTGAAACTGTCTCTGACTTTCGGAAATCTCTTATTTTATCCATATTATGCATTAGAAAATTTTGCACACTGACCCCCCTTTTCTTTTCAAAATATGATAGTATACATAGTGATCCCTAGATGTTTTGTTTTTGGTCGTTTTAACCTGGATATGGGATGTTGTCTCCTTGACATTTACCCCATTTCCTTTCTTTTTCATATTTTCAATAGGCTTCTGACAAAATTTGATGAAATTCTTGACATGCCTTCATCGCATTTCAAAGGTTGATTACCTTAATGCAAAGTTGATGAAAAGTCTAGAAAAGTTCGGTTTCCCGCCAAAGTTTTAGTCGTTTAAATCTCAAAAACAACTACACTGACCTATTGATATTTTTTGCTTAAAATGATGTATGATCCATATTCTAATAAATAAAAATAAAAATTTTAAATCCTTGATATAATAAACTTGAGGAGTGACCATCCTTAATGCTGTTTGACGGTTAACAAATAAGCTACCGAACAGATCTGTCAACACAATATTTTACCTTGGTGTTGGACTGGTGCAACGCGTGGAGCTGATCATGCTAACCCTTACAGAGTACCTGATGTCTCCTCAAGTCAATTTTTTTTGTATGACTTTCATCACTGATGTGGCTTTCTCTCGTTCATTTTTGTTTACTGATTTTATATTTATCATGTTATCTATATTTGTGATGCTTTTGTATTGTTTTCGTTTATTTATTCCAACTTTTCCCTTAATTTTTCGCATCAGTTTCTCTTTCATCATGTAATTTTCGCCATGCGAGAGCACGTTAGTATGACTTCGTTTTTTTATGTATAAAAAGGGATGCATGATTTCCAAATGTCATTGAACGATCAGACCTAACGAAGAATTAGCGTCAGTACTACTTATTTACTTCTTGTATTGTGAATTACGTACTCACAATCTTACTTATTCTTCGTTGGGTCTAATTCGGCATCGCATTTCGGAACACATATTGTTACAGCTGAAATACTTTGTCATCCGTTGGCGTCCTGTTATCAGTGCAAATATTGACACAGCTAAAATATCTCATTGGTTCTAAAAATATCATGCTTTTTTCACTGCAACTATTTACATGGTTGAGAACTTTTTGAACTGATATCAATTTTACATGAATTGCCGCCCCAGTAAATTTTGTGGTCAACTACTGTTCATAATAGTGTATTTGAATTAACAAAAGCTTGCAGGGCCATTACTTTGTTCAACCCATGACCATGAGATGGCTACCTTGTTATAACCACTTGCTAAGCAGAGTTTGTGATTAAATTCTTCATTACAACGAATGTGCGGATATTATGTCGCGAAATTGAGAAAGACATTGATTAGCCATGCAAAGAGATACACTGTGAATTTGTTCACTGCATTAAAAATCATAACACTCTCATTAAAGTAATCATAAAACTTCAACATAGAACTTTGATACTCATTTCAAGGTGCACTTTTGGGACAGTCATTATATGAATTCATTAATAACACTAGGAACCGTTGTTATAGCGTTACGTTTTTCAATGAAATGATGGTATTTAAGCAATAAACTATTCTTGAAAATACTTCTATTTGAATTTTATTAGTGCGAAAAGTCGGTGGACACATCCTTCTTCCAGGAATTGCTAAACAGAATTTTATTAGATCTTAGATGTTTCTGCTAAATTATTAACAAATGAACCGAAATAAACGTTACAGGAAGAGTTTTCCCGTCATTTTATCGTGAAATCTTGAAATCAGTAACAAATTACCGAAGTTACTGTGAATTTAGTTTCAGCTTTTAGCTATTTCTATGCTATCCCGCTTGTAAAAGCAATATTAACTAGGGTTTGAAAAGTGAAAATGCTATCTAAAGCTTACATGTTAAAATCATATTTCTATTGTGTCATGAAAGACGAAATTATTTTTAAACGTCTGACAGCTTAATGGAAATCTATTTGTGAACGTGCAGATATCATGTGTGTTGTCGGAACCATGAGCCTCAGACAACAACACCAAAAAAAAATTCCCAAAAAACAAAAAAAAATTATAATAAACCAAAAACTTGCATATGAAGAATATAATACATATTGATGTAGTCTTTTGTGATTTATTTGTATATCACGTTTTTTTTCTCATACAATTTTACTTATATATTTATAAGTAAGTTATGTAGTTCCCATAATTGTATAACTTCAGCATTTTGACAATGAACAAAGTCTTCTTTATTAGCAGGGGTGGTGAAATTTGGTTACGTATGATATGTTATTGAGGCAAAGCATAGAACATCGTTAACAAAATTTAAAAATCATGTTGATGTAGTCACCATTTGATTGGTTGCATTAGATGTCAACTGTTAAATTAAAGCTACCTAAATTTGATAAATAAATGTACATTATGAAATAATTAATCAACCCCTACTAAGATACCATCGGAATTGTTGAAGTCGCCAACAATTCGCTACGTGTAATCTGGTGGTACCTCTGATACTATTTGTATATACATCTATATCTTATATATAAACATTTTCTGGACAAAGGGGCTTTGACGTTTTGTTCATTTTCATATGTGCTTTGCTCTTCAACCTTTTGAATGTTGTATTTGTATCTAATGTATTTCCCTTGAACACACCTGACCAGTGTTAGCAATTAGCAGACCTAACGAAGAATTGCCGTCAGTACTACTTATTTACTTCTTGTATTGTGAATAACGTACTCACAATCTTACGTATACCTCGTTGGGTCTAATTCGGCATCGCATTTCGAAACACATATTGTTACAGCTGAAATACTTTGTCATCCGTTGGCGTCCTGTTATCAGTGCAAATATTGACATAGCTAAAATATCTCATTGGTTCTAATAATATCATGTTTTTTTTCACTGCAACCATTTACATGGTTGACAACTTTTTGAACTGATGTCGATTTTACAAGAATTGCCGCCACAGTAAATTTTGCATAATAGTGTATTCTAATTAACAAAAGCTTGCAGGGCCATTACTTTGTTCAACCCATGACCATGAGATGGCTACCTTGTTATAACCACTTGCTAAGCAGAGTTTGTGATTAAATTCCTCATTCCAACGAATGTTCGAATACTATGTCGCGAAATTGAGAAAGACATTGATTAGCCATGCAAACAGATACACTGTGAATTTGTTCACTGCATTAAAAATCATAACACTCTAATAAAAGTAATCATAAAAACTTCAACATAGAACATTGATACTCATTTCAAAGTGCACGTTTGGGACAGTCATTATATGAATTCATTAATAACACTAGGAACCGTTGTTATAGCGTTACGTTTTTCAATGAAATGATATTTAAGCAATAAACTATTCTTGAAAATACTTCTATTTGAATTTTATTAGTACGAAAAGTCGGTGGCCACATCCTTCTTCCAGGAATTGCTAAATAGAATTTTATTAGATCTTAGATGTTTCTGTATAAATTAATTCGTCGCTGGGCTTCCAATATGTCATATATGCAATTTTGCAACTTTTCAGTAGAAGCAAAAAGAGGTTTATTTTTTTTTATTTTCCATACTTTCTACTTGAAAAACCAAATCAATTATACATTCACGATACCGATGCCAGCACAATATCACTTGAACCTCTAAGTCTGATTTTGAAGCCAAAAACTGACATACGACATTTTAACCCTTACAATTAGTGCCCAACTGTCCACATACAACATTTTGTAGTTTCTGAATGAATCATTTATAACCCCATTGAAAGAAATTTATATTATGCCTATATACAGAATTTCATGACTTTGAAACATTCATTGTTGGTGAAAGACACTTAGAAAACGAGTAAGTTTACAAGGAAGACGAAGACGAACGATTGATGATCTACAAACGGAGTAATAACAGTTCATCACAAAATTCAACCCCAGCCCCCACCCACCCCAAAATTCGACGTCTACATTGAAATCGCCGTAATTATAACATTAGGATATACCCGTAGAAAAAGACTCCAGAAGGCTGGAGCTAGTATTTAACTAAATACCCAAGTTACTGTAAATTGAGTTTCTGCAGACGGTCTTTAAGTTTCAGCTCTAAGTGCAATCAAATATTCGAAACACCTTCTTGTTGCATTTATCCACTCAAACTTACAGGCTCTGCAACAATCATAATAATGGATGATATTTTACGAAAGGATATGGAGTAAATGAACATGAGACCCTAACACATATGTTAACTCCAACTGCAATAATTGTAATGAGCTGTATGGCCATAGTCGGAAATTTATTCCTCATCAACAACCCTAGAACCCAAACAAAGGAAATCCATAATTTCAAAAAGTGTTTAAAATGCATAAAACTAAACGAAATCCGAATAATCAGTAATATCAAATATAGCTAAGGACAAAACTACGATGGAGCGAGTTGATCCTTTTAGAATTTACATAAATTTAGATAATAGTAATTGAACAAGGTGCACACATGAGATACTATCTCATGTACAAGTACACCATATCTAAGAAAAATAAAGAGCATACATCTCTACCACGGGGAATTGTTTTACCAACTGAATTAAAGAAGAAGTTAAATGTATAAGATTAATGTCTGCATTACAAAATGTCGTATAAAGGTAAATAATTATATTTGTGGCATGTTCTGATTCAAAAGGAGATGTTAAGTTTTTTTATAGTCCAAATACACTGTTTTGATTTAATACAATCCGCTAAAAACCTTCTATTTCAATAAACAAAGTGTTTGGAAAAATATACAACATTTTGGAATCATAGATAATTAAACAAAAAATTTTCGAAATTTTGTCACGCGTGTTTTTAGAATGAATTTCATTGGATAAAAGCTAGGATATTTTGTAAGGATATGAAATAAGACCCGCTGAATCTTTCTATGAGTTAAACACAAAACTGCCAATTTTCAACATATGACATTTTGGAAGCCCAGCGACTCACATATCTGAACCCATAATTTTTCTCGGTCCCGAGTTTTGTCGCGTTTGAATACTGTATTATAAATGTACATTGAGAAGTAATTTGTCGGAAAGTGAAATTAAAAAAAATCTCTTTATGATTCTTAGCTGATTTTTTTTCTCTTTTATGAAAGTCACGGAAGACTTTAGAGGAAGTTATCGAATTTCTATGGTTGAGATGTCACAATTTATTGGAGTGTAATAGCGTGAACCGAAGCACATTTTATTTCACTAGTAAAAAACTAAATACCGAATTTATTTTCTGCATATGCGCCTCTCGACAACTCACGTCTCTTCAGTGCAGATAAAATCTAAAATTTTGGAAGACCATAAACTCAAAGATGTTTAAAAACTGATAGAGAAAAAATAACCAATATGATCTAAATGTAAGCCAAAATCAGTAAAGGTCAGAGCTTTGCATAAGGGAGATACGCCTTAGTTTTCAACAAAATTTATAAAAATTTAGAGATTGCAAGGTTTCTAATAAAATCGGCTTTCGGGTAAGCACCGAAGTACTGACTACCGGGTTGGTGAATACCATCGGGGACTAACAGTCCACCAGCAGATGCATCGACCCAGTGGTAACAAATAACTACAGTGAATTTATTTTCTGCATATGCGCATTCCGACACTTTATGTCTCTTCAGTGCAGATAAAATCTAAACTTTTGGAGATAGAGAACAAATAACCAAATATGATCTAAATGTAAAGACAAAATCATTTAAGGACAGAGCTTCGCATGAGGGAGATACTCCTTAGTTTTCAACAAAATTTACAACAATTTAGATATTGCAAGGTTTCAAATAGAATCGGCTTTCGGGTCAGCACCGAAGTACTGACTACTGGGCTGGTGAATACCCTCGGGGACTATCAGTCCACCTTAATAGAAGCACACCTCATTGTTGAAGGCCTAATTGCGACTTCAAGATGAAGTACAGCAATAAAATTGTTTTTCCATTGCATGGCTTTACCATGCATTTGTAGAGACTTTACTTCATGTACATTTACTCCATGTCCTTTCAATATTTATACAAGGGATTTGTTCCATTATACTCTAATTAAAGTAATTCCACGAATAGTAATCAAAAAATTAACAATAGGAATTCTATACTCATTTCAAAGTACACATTTGGGACAGTTATTTTTTGCATTTATTAATTACACTGGAAACCGTTGTAGTAATGAGTTAAGCCAAGAGTTGTTATTTCGATGATAATATCATGTTTAAGCAATAAACAATTCTTGAAAATACTTCTGTATACAGCAAATTTATTTGATTTTTTATTAATAAAAAAAACGTTGGTTGTATTCTTCTTCTAGGAATCGCTAAATTAATAATAATTAATGCATCAGCATGTAACAATACGTCCTTTATTGGACTGAAAGACTAAAAAAGGAAAACTAAATATAAGAGTTTTCAGATATCTCGGTTTTTATCATTTGGATCCGAGTAAATTATTTTCGATTTTGAAATGATGTCTTGAGCTTACATATAGAATAATCGTACATTTACTGTACTGAGGAAGGAGAAATATTTTTAAAAAGGTATCGCAGCTGGCACAATGTCGAAACCAAGCACATATATGATAAGACAAAATCAAAATTTGGTATAAACAGCTTGATGCAGTAGGTTTGAAAGTAATTTGCATATTTGTGTCTCTTACAGCTTTTTACTTAAAATGCGTATGTTAATTAAAAAGTTTCATGACAAAAAATTCTGATGACGTAGACAATTTCAACACTTGAACTATAAAAGCTCTGCTTTCAATATGATGAGTTTTATATGTTTACAATCGAGTATCCCTTGATATGGGTTTACCCATATCTTATCTTGTTTAATTATAGATTACCGTCGCGCAGCATAACACAAAGTTTACAATTATATGACAATCGTTTTGATACATTCATTTATCATGTTTATCTTTGATAAAAATAATAAAAAATACATTAGATGTTCAGTGTTAGAACATAAAACCAAAATTTAATAAAATAAAATATACATAATGAACATGGTGAAATAATTAACTAGCCACTACTAAGATACCATCAGTATTCTTCATATCGCCAACCATTGTTGTATTTTTGTACTTCTGGTCACGGCTGGGAAACTCGATGTTCACAACCAAAAAACCAGCATTCGGAAATCTGTGATTTACACTTAATAAGTGCAGTTCGAGAAATCAGAGAATGTCACTCCATATACATTTATAAAATAATTTTTAATAAATCAAAAACCCTTTTCTTTTTCGAATAACAATAGCTATTCTGTAAATTAGTTTTTTTCTTTTTGTCCGGATTTTAGAATCGCCCCGAAGCGGCTGCACTACAATAAACACAATCTCTGTCTTAAAACGTAAACTTTTATATGGTTTTAGTAATATTTGAGATCTTTGACCAGTTTTTCATGGAGTAACATTCCTCGATTTTTAAAGACAGGGTCTGTCACTTTGTATTAATTAACTTCCCGGTAGTAAAATTCAATTGAGACCATCGAGTTTCCCAGCCGTGGTGATACTACTTATTCTTCAATATGTATTATGTAAACATGCTTAGATGTTAAAAACTTTTGAGAGCTATATACACATATGGAGTGTATTCCACGTACTTGAATGCCTTTTTTGCCTTGACATTTGGTTCATTTTGATATTCATTTCTGCTCTGCAATCTTTCGGGTTTTGTGTTGGCATTCTATTTTCCTTCGAAAACAAGCGACCAGTATAAGTTGTTAAAACCACTGTCTCTTCCTTAATGATGTTTTATCTAATAAAATATGTTTAAACTTAAACCAGTTTACACCATAAATAGAAGCAATCATGTGAATGTGTATCGAAACAGATATGTGCATGAACTCAGGCAATTGCAGAACTGATTACACTATGGTATGATTTTGCCGCTGTTCATTTTGTACTTAGTCATAAACAAAGAAATTTTGTAAATACATTCAATAATGCCGTACTTATTTAAATGAAAACAGCATATGAGCATTGTTATATGCTTTCAATCATAGTTTGATGGTTACTAAATCAGTTATAAAATTTACTTTCAACCATTTGTCCAATAGCAAAAAGTGATGATGCATTACATATTATCTTGCCTTTTTGTCAAAATTTTAAAAAGCAAAGCCAACACCAACTTACCCATGAATCTAAAAATACCTACGCCTCAGTGAAGGGGTAAGCAATATGTTAAAAAGTTTTGAACACGGGCCCTAAAACTAATAAAATATAACTACAAAACTACATCTGAACCCATCGATTTTTTTCTTGAACAAGGTGATTAAGATTTCGTGTGCCCATTCATTCACTAAATGAAACTGAGAGCAATGTAAAAATATTTGACATGGTTCAAGAACGTTGGATTAATAGCCAGGATATGAATGATCCATATCACTTTGAAAAATGGTATCGGTGTGTTCTTTATGCTAATTCTTTTATTATTTGGCCTTTAAACAGCACTGAATAATTTATTTTTATGTTTATTTCTGAAAATAACAAGGGAATAATTACTGAAGTGCTACATATAAGCCATGAAGTCGTTAATTCAATGGGAAGGAAGTATTATTATAAGGAACAGAGTTATAGAATTTTTTATTATAGCATATGATTTTTTTGTTGTAATAGGTAATGTTGAAAAGATACTATCAGTTATTAACAAATGTGTTTCTTAAAACTACCCATATCAAATCAAGAGAATTCCTTCACAAATATAGTGAAGCTTCAAGTCAAATACATCATAAATAGAATAATAGAAATGATTTTAATCTCGATACGTTTATTTTTACCCTTCATGAACTTAATGCTTTCATATTATAGCTGGATGTGCCTACCATTGGGAGGAAGAGCGTAGAATTACCTGGCTTAACTTGAAAACAAAACATTTCAGAAGAATGTGCACTTCATCTATTTTCATAAAGTTACCTAACGCAAATTAAAATTTATTTTTCGATTACAATCCATGCTTTGGAGAACACTTTCTGATACCCCGGACTGAAATAGAAAATATTTATATGTTCTTCTCAGAAAACGGACAGAAAATGAGGACATGATTGTATCTGAAAGTGAATATTTTTAAGAGACTTAAGGAGGTTCACTACTCATATTTTGGCATTTTTGTCATTTTCTGGATTTCTCGGATTTCTGGTTTTATACATACAAAAGCATTATTTTTGCCCAAGACCTCCCTATTTGTTTTTCATGATTTCATTTTCTATGGTGAATGAAAGGATATGGAGTAGCTGTACATGAGACAAAGTCTCTACAAATACATGGTAAAAACAAGCAAAGGAACAACGCTTTTATTGTTGTTCTTCATCTTGAAGTCACCATGAGGACTTCAATGTTTAAAAATGGATAACAGGAAACACCTACAATGGCTGAAAATTATAATTACATGCAACAATTTGCAAGGGAACTACACAAGGAAAACACGTATAAGACAAAAGACAAACGTAGACAACGATAGGAACTCGGGACAGCCGGATTTCGTACCGGCACTAGCAAAAGCCAGTGGTAGGGTTAAACCGGTTTATGGGTTCTTAAACCTCCCCTTTATCTGTCCCGTTTCCCTATAGTATAAAAACATACGAATAAAAATCCAATACAGGTAGACCACTAACTCCATGACCACAACCTTGAAAGGAGAGAAAAAGACAATACGTAATTTTGAAAGATGGGTCCAGGAGTGCTCGCTGCTAAACTGCCGGCTACCTCAAGGAGCTTAGTCTGCTGGTAGAACACTGTCGCACTACGGAAGAAAAATCAAACTCAAAACTTCCCGAAGGGTTTGGTCAAGAATCATCATAAATTTCAGTAGACATCGGCAGTATCAGTGAGAGGCCAGTATGTGCACAAAATTTTCAGGTCACTAGGTCTCAAAGCTAATTTAGAATATCTTGCCGATATCCCATATTACGTAAAGAATGTAAGTTACGTCCCAGCTTTTCTGGATTTTTAATCAATTTAATAAATGAATACCTTTATGATCATTCTGATTATTTTGGACCAGATTCCGTTTATTCTATCACATTCACACAAGATGAAATCTTGTTTATATTGAGACCTACAAAAAATCTAGAAGTGTTCGGTTTCCCTCACCTCTATCTCAAACGGAAATCATTGACCTATCAATGTTTTACCCATAGGTTAGGGGACATAACACTTAAAAATCGCCTGTACGTTTGTTTTAACAGTTTTATAAATATATTTAAGCTGCTAATTAACATAGATGATTTAATTCTTTTTCACATAAATGCTTAAAAGGCCCTTGATAAAACTGCCTGGTTCAAACGTCTTTTTGGACTTACATCTCGAATTTGACAAAAATTGTCATCTCAGTGCTAAAATTTACGACAAAAAGGACGACTTTTATGTCAAAATTATCAATTTCCCTAACATGGACAGTAGTTGTTTCATAGTTGATTAGGAATGCGAGAGCTAGCATAAATTATACAGACTTTCTCAATAGACATAGTTATCTCCGTGACCGCCTTATTAATCAAGGCTTCAAAAAACTTCCGTCTCATACGCTCATTAAAGTAAGTGAGAACCGAACCGTCAATCAAAAGAACGAACAATCCATGGATAATGGCAAAATCAGACACACTAAGAAACAAGGACACCACTTGAGTACGGGGCAAAAAAGAAAAATGAAGACACGTATACAGATGAACAACACGGACCCAATAAAACAATGGGTGAGATCAGGTGTACCGGTAGAGTAATAAGACACCCGCCGTGTTGAACATGTCAACTCCGGTAGTAGAGTCGAATCCGATAGAGGAAAAACAAACTTTAGTTGTAGAAGGAAAGATCTGTCGAATAAAGAGTTTTTTATTAGATATCAGTTCCTTGTTGAAGTTTCGGTAAAACTCTGATTCAAGATTATTTCTTTACAAAATACTGGGAAGAACATTTCTTTTAACTGTCTTCGACCTTTCAATGGCAATTGCTGTTGAGTTGCTACTTAACACTACCGCAATGGATGGGGATGTTTGGTGCGCCATAAAAACAGTTTAACCCATCATTTCTTTTGAAATGCCTGTACCAAGTCAGGACCATTGCAGTCGACAATTTTTCATGTGGTTTCCACAAAATTTTTCTTTTCGTCTCATGGGCTTCTGCCCTAGACAACTCTGTTCGGTAATTTTGATATTACACAATGTATAGAGTTGTATCCCTCAACCAAGGTCTACTGCCTTTAATAATTTCTTTTTCAATTTTCTAACAAAATGTCACATTCACCTAAAATTGTATTACTTTTCAAGTTGAAGAACGAAAATATGGTCTTTAAGTCTCGTCATGTGATCACGAGAATTCGTGATAAAAATGTAATTTGAAAATGTTTCCTGTCCAAAAATGATGTGTTAATATTATGACGTTTACGTTTGTGTTTGAAGTATCATACATTTTTGTACAAATATGCTACTTCCGGATACAATTTGTTTAATAAGGAGTTTCAAATTTGAACGTGACTTACTATTCTCATTGTTAGTGCTTTAGTTTCGAATATTAGGTATGTGATGTTCAATGCGTATTTTGTACATGTATCGTGAGTAAAGTATTTTCATTTTTGCCAATTGGGCTTTGAGCCTTTGATTATGAAAATGAAAATTCAAAACATTTAGTTTGTTTTTTAGCATTTTACTCCTGGTTACACTCATGTTTAACACTTAAGTTTTTTAGTTAAAATCACAAACATGCCTTAAATAACATGCACTGCTTTCAGTCGAAAAAGGCAGATAACAAACAAAACTTGAATTTCTCTTTATTTCATTCATAAGTCTTTGTTGTTTGTGTTCCTAATGCTGAAACCAGGGGAAAATTTATTGTTTTGTAAACTATTGTCACTGCCAATTTCATCATCAAAAATCCAATACAATATAGAACAGAAAATTACTTTAAGCTGACAAAACTAATTGTATAAATAAATGAATAAATGTTTTCATCTTTCTACAATGTAAGTTGTTTACAATAAATGTAATTTAATGTTGTCCGTAATCAAAATCGACCGTTGAAATGGGGTGAAAATGTAAATTACGAAAGCCCAATGACGATGTTTTGATAGTAAATTCTGGGTAATCTTGCGTTCTGAAACAATGCAACATGGAATTGATTTCGTCGTTTGATATCACAACGTAACGTATGAATGTTAATTCAAATTCTGTCGTTCAAATCTGATTTTCAGTTTGTTGCATAACATGTAAAATGACGAATTATCGATCAATGCTTGCAAATTGGGTTGACCTAATATGAATTATTTTGTGTCGGGGATAGCAAACACTTTCAATTTTGTACTAACAAATTACTCAACAGACTGGTATGAAAAAGAAAGGAATTGTGATAAATGTCAAGGAGACAACATCCCATCTCCAAGTTTAAAAGACCCAAAACAAAGCATCTAGGTGTCACTGTATGGTCTTCAACATAGCGAGGAACCTCACACAATATAGCAAGCTCTAAATGGTTTGTATGCACTGAGAAACGGAAATAGAAATGACATTTTAATGTCTGTGAAAAATTTCTAAAAATACATGAAGGATTGACATCAGAACGTACCTGTAGAATAGGAAGAGAAATGAAATTCAAGAACAAAAATATTAATTTTGACAATGTATCATGTAAAGACCGGATGGCTTGAAAACCAACTCTTGTAATTTACACGGTCATTACTATAATAATTGGTTTATGGTACTGTTCAATTTTCACACATCGTTATTCATGTGATAAAGCGTTATTTTGCCCTGATTGCTATTTTAAACGACCTTTGAAATTAAAAATTGCTTTGAACTTTTTCTTTAAATGCGCCTATTCCAACTGAATGTGATTTTGCATATTAAAACGTATTCTTAGATTTTAAAATATGAAATTAAAAAGTGGAAAATTCTTTTGCCGGGACTTTGTTATTTAACTTCAAACAGACATAAGTTTCACCAGTGATAAAACTGGTCATCCGGAAACAGGAAAGTTCCCCACTTTGCTCCTCATCGAATCACTTCATTCAATCGAATTCTATATCATTTTCATTTTTTTTTAATTTTTTTCAACGTCCCTTCTTTCAGTCAATCCCAAAAACACACCTAAACAAAAGGAGGAATCATATAAGAACAACAAAATGAAGTGATAAACTAAATAAATAGGAACTATATTCGAGGACAACGAAAATCAAAGGGACTCTATGGTGACTTAATAATGTCCCGAATTTGTTTAATTTTAGAACTGAATTATTTTTCACACTGGGACCGCAGATCCAAATAGTTAAGAGCGGATCGATTTTGCAAAAGAATAACTGAACTTTCAATCTGATTTAAGATGTTATAAATTGAGCATGAAGTACTGACCTACAACAGAGATAATTGCCGTAAAATCTATCCAACCAGGAGTTATGCAAAACTAAAGTTGGGGTTTTTTCTCTGCACGGTCTCATCTGACAGGATCATATATTAGAAGACATTTTAACAGGTTGGTTTTGAGTAGAAATAACTTAAAGGCTTAAATCACCGTCATGATTTAATTTAGCTCGTCTTGGAACTCAAAGCGAGAAAAAAAACACTCCTTGCAAAATTTAAAAGCTTTGTAAATTTCAAAGAAAACCCAGAACAAAAGCAATTTTTAGCCGACCTGTAAATGTCATGTAAATATGGCGTCAATATTATGATGACACAAAACAATTATGGCTATTATTAGAACAAACTTGACATTCTTCGTGTACATATGAATATTTTATGGGTTTTTTTTAACCAATCACAGGGCGTTTTAACGAATCTGGATTAAGATCTGTCTGGTACAACGGTAAAGTTTGATTAAACTGGAACTAAAGAAAACCCTATTTCAAATTTTCAACCTTAAATTTTAATGTTTAATTTCAATGGGCCGATTTCAATTCGAATATCTTAGTTACATTTTACGATGCATTTTAATTTATTTTCATTTTTTTTCACATTTTACTTTCTGACAGCAAATATAATCATATCCTAATGGAATACTTTGTTTAACTTCAATATGTTGCCAAAATATATAATTATTATTTTCTTCTGGCTTCCAGACAAAATAAAAGATTGAAGATTTTTCACACAAGTTGCAACAGGGGGATATTCAAAACAAGCGACTCTGTTCATGTACTTTTATTCCGAACCGTTTATTGCCGATTAAGTACTTTTAAGTGAACGTTTAAACAAATGTGTCTCTTGTTTGGTGATTTGCAATCTCCGATCTTCAACAATTGACAGGAAACTTACATTTGTTGCAAGTAGCTACAGACATGATGTCTTTTTCAAAGAACACATTATTTGTTGGATTCATTTCGAAAACATTTGATGAAAACTTGTTTTGTAACAACTTTAAAAGTTTTAGTGTAAACCAAGACTCTTCAATATCTTGCCTGAATATTTGACAACTATACTTATATTTGAATTACATTTCGGCATCGATAAAGTAATCAAAATTTTAAGCCATCAGTCTTAAGTTTGAATCAGATGTAAAATTCAGCCTCAGTCCCTCATCTGAAAACATCGTCCAATAGAAAAAAAGACGGGAAACGGGGAATGTGTCAAAGAGACAACGACCCAAAGGGGAGTAATAACAACTCAAAGCCACCATAATATCCCCAATGAACGGCGAGAAAACCCCACACCCAACGGCAGGTCGGAGTCGGCCCCTGATTAAAGAGTAATCAAGTTCAGCGAAGTAAACATCATCCTAGACTCCTATAGACATAAAGTAAACTAACTAGAAAAAAGACAAGACACACAAAGGCTTAATAAATTTCCTGACTTATGACAGGCGGAAACCTGCTTCGGTGGGGTTAAACTAGTTTTATTGGGCCCAAGCCTTCCCCATATAGCCAATGTGATAAATCAAAAAACAATCGTAACAACAGTAAAATTCAGTTGACAACAGGACTGAGTCAATTGTGAAAATGAAACTGAAAGAACTAAATATACGGACATAAACATAAAATCACAAGAGACTACTAACAGTTAACTGACATGCCAGCTCCAGACCCATTACCAACTGACAAATTAAGTTATGTACCCTCAGTATACAGCTTCCACCAAGATCCCTTCCCGTGAGGAGTTTAGCATAATGTTTTTATGCATATACCGGAATACATAATCCGTGTCCATGCAATACAGATTTTAGAAATTTGGAATGTGTTTAGTTAAAATGCAAAGACCCTATAAAAAAAATCAATGTTAATACCAAAGAAGGCCATATGTAATGACTTGACGACAATACCGTAATTATATAATTATAACCCTTATGAATTAGACGATTTAAAGGTTCTATAAGTTTGTTAGGCGAGTTTAAGTATTTTTTACTCTTATGTAAAACAAGGGATGTGAAATCGTCCAAACTTGTTTCAGAAAGCAGAATGAAGTAAAATCATATGAAATTCATATTAAATGTTCATATCTTCTATGTGCTTATCAATTTATGAAACCTGTATCCTTGTTGTAAAAGTTTGGATGTGATAGTAAAGATGCGTTCATTAAAGTCGTCAAGTGTAGAATCGTACTAGTTGAGATATATACAACCCGTATAATGAAGCTACAGGAGCGTCGCCATCAGGGAAATTAGTACATTAAATTGTGAAATCAAATTTTAGTTTTATTTTACCAGAGTCAAAGATTATACTACTGGGCGGTATTTAAGATCGAGAAATGGGAAGTATTTAGAATCATTATTATTTAGTAAGTTTTAGTTCTTGTGGGATATGAGCTCGACAATGGTTAAAAACTTTGGATTGTCAATGGTAGTGATATCGTCGATGTACCTGTTGTTATCGTTGAAAATTGATATAAGTTTATCACTTTTTTTGTACGGTTCCATCCTGTAGTTTTTTCACAAAGTTCGTAGAAGAACAGAAAAGGGATCTGCAATGAGAGGTGCGCAGTTTGTACCAATGGGAATTCCATGACCTGTTGATAAACTAGGTTGCCAAACCGAACGAAAATGTTGTCTAGCAAAAGATTAAGTGCCTTAATGATGTAATCGCAAGTCCAGGAAGTATATTCATTACAAAAGATGTTCTTTTTGGCATTGGTATTTACGTAGACAGACAATGTAAATTAATATAAAATCGAGTAATTTTGCTGATTTTCTTATCACTTTCCATAAATCAGTGAAAACTTGAATCGTTTTGTTATGAAATCATGTTTATTATGTCTTATATTTATGAAACATCGCCTTTTACGGATATAAAAAGACCCAGTTCCTTTTTAAGGTATTAGACTCCAGTGTTTACTTGTTTACATCAAGGCGATAACAATGAAAGACCTGTGTGAAATTATTGAAGTTACGTTTTATATGTAGGTAATAATATTCACTTAACACAAAGTTTTAAGGGTTAATAGCTGACATCAAATTGCAAAAAGTTGAACCACTTACACAAATGAAGTTTCCATGTGAAAACAGAATTTAGGCAATGTATACCACAATCTTACACAAGGACGTTTACGTTTGTGAATAAATAACTAAATACCGAAGTTATTGGGAATTCGGTTTCCCGCCATTTCGACAACTGTCCCTTCACTGCAGATCAGATCATGGTATTTGGAAGTCCATAAACCGAAATATGTGTAAAAGCTGATAGAGAACAAAAAAATCAAAATGATCTAATTGAAAAACCAAAATCAGCTGAGAAAAGAGCTATGCACGATATAGATTCTTCTTAGTAAAAGACAATACAGGAAACGTTTTTGTAATATGTTCTTCTTTTACCAAACATTTCAACGCTAAGGTCGAATGCAAAATTGTATGCAAGAATAACCGTAACTTTTTAAAAACAACAAAAGGTTTTGATATCAGTCATATGGAGTCAGCATATGACATCGTGACGAACAATTCTTTTTTTAAGGATAAAACAACAAGTATGTATACGGTATTAAGGTGATATGAATCTCACGCTTTGAATCTCATTCCAAATTTTCAGGATCCTCTGCTTTTCTGCCTGTCTGATGTACCGCATTTGACATTGACTCCATATTTTATTTTAATAATTTTTAAAAATGTGATCATAATAAAGTATCATGAAAAATTTAAACAAGTTTTAAGTATTTTTCACATTTATTACTTAACAAGGTGTGTTGATTTATTGAAATATCAAGAGGGGCTCGTTTTCCCGCCAAATTATATATTACTTATATCACAAAAATTCTTGTCCCTAAATGCACTTATTTTTTTCTAATACGTTGAAACATTTCATTATTTTGAATGTCAGGTTCGTATCTCCTAAGATAAAATCAAAGAGAAAATTTGCATATACATATATTCTAAATTTTCGTTTTATGGGTTGATAGTTAAAACAAAACGTAGTTTATGACGAATACAGACATGCAAGTTTAATAGAAATATGGCGGCGATGTGATGTTTAAATTGTAGCACTTATCTTCTGTTCCATTTGATTAAATCATAATTGAAACATGTTCACATGAGCCTGTGCGACAGTCTGATAATAGAATGGAATATTTTACGACTTCACTTCAAATATAAATATGGATTTTTGTACTCAAATTTGATTCTTGTTTGTCATGTAATGAAGCATTAGTTTGGATTTATTCTGATATAATTCAAGAGTCATGATAACAACTTAAAGATTACTCGCCTGACAAAATGGTATGAATTTACACAGATGCATCAGAAGGTGCATTTCAATGCAAATCAACAGACACATGCTTCATGCTGTAAATTTTATGTTGTCGATTAAAATGTAATAGAGCGATCAGAAAACGGATTGCTTAAGTCAAAAATAGAAAGCAAAAGACAAGATCATGCCTAAAGGGATTTTACATCAACTTAATATAAAAAATATAATTCCATTATTATGCAATGTGAACTGAGATATTGCAAGGAAACTATATATTGACCGATTATAGCGTGATAAATGCAACTCTGATATAGTATGATACACGCAGCATTGGTACAGATTTTGTTTCGAACAATTGCACCTCACATGTCGGTTAATTGTCTTCCATGATCTTCTTATTTTGGTGCAATGAATAATTCTTCCAGTTTCTCTACCCCATACTACAATGTTGTTTTAAACTTTGCTACACACGATGTACTTTAATGAATCAGAGATTTTCATGCTACACATGGTACACTCTTGTGTATCAAAGCTTTTCATGATACACATGATACACCTTATCACTCCTTGTGTTTTCTTGTTTCATATGTTGCTATTATACCGGTATGTGATATTTTGTCCATTATTTTATATTGATTCCACTATATTGTCTAGTTTGTCCGGCTGGACACGTGATAACCGGTGACCTACACATTATAGACAATATCAAACTACGAGAGATCTTTTCAAAAGGTCCCAAAAATTTCGTGAACCTCAGCATATCAACTGGAAGTACAACTTCAAAATTTTGATGGATGCAGTTAGGGACTATGCGAGGAAGTGGGCAAAGAAAGAGAAAGAAGATGTGGAGACGCTGTCCGACTGGATCAGGTCCATTAAGTCGTTAATTGTGAATCGTATTCGGCGTTTGAAGACATCAATGAAATCAAGAAATCCCAGTATATTTTAAGATCCCCTCGTTAGAAAACTATGGACAACCTCCATGAAAATTACGTTAATGTCCCTGAAGAACATACTGTTAGTGTGTGAGAAACACTATCTTGACTGTCTGGTTAAGGAGATGGGAATTGACAGTTCATCAGGAAACCCAACTTATACTCCCACTGCACTATCAAGGGAGGAGATTATTGAAAAATCACAACTCTGTTTAAGCATCCTTTGGCATCAAAGCGGATGATGAAAACAATCAATCAGCTCCCCTACATCTACTGGGTCCCTAAACTTCATAAGAACCCATACAAACAGAGATTCATTGCGGGGTCTTCCAGATGCATCACTAAGCCTCTTTCTAAGCTTCGTACAACTTTATTGACCACAGTCAGAAATGGCCTGAAAAGTTACTATGATAAAGTCTACTCCACGAGCGGCGTCAATCAGATGTGGATTCTAAAAAATTCTAAAGATCTCCTCAAACAGCTATCCTTTAGCAGTCTTACCCATTGATACATCAATGTTTCTACACTAAAAACGGAAAACGCAGATACATTTATTTAATAGTAGGAAAAACAAAACATATTTTGTAAAGAACCACACTGAGTCAAACAAGAAGTACACGAAAAATGACGTAATCAAGATGCTAGAATTTTTAATAGATAATATTTTTGTCCAATTTGGAGGCCGTGTTTTTCAACAAACAATCGGGATTCCCATGGGAACTAATTGGGCGCCACTTTTAGCTGATCTCTTTCTTTTCTCGTATGAGGCGAAGTTTTCACAAGGGCTAACACAGAAAAAAACATTTAGCCCAGTCCTTTAATTTCAGCTTCTGCTACATAGACGATGTACTTTCTCTTGATAATCCAAAATTCAAGGAATATTTACAGCAGATCTATCCCAATGAGCTTGAAATTAAAGAGACTACTGATACACCTACTTCAGCTTCGTACTTTTGTAGTTTATACAGTGATTTTTTTAATAAAGCAAAAATTCGGTCCCAAAAACTGATTAGTCAGGGATTTGTTCAGCCTTTGTTACCTTCATCCCTTCAGAAATTATGTGGCCGTCATCATGACATCATTGACAGATATTACGTGTCTGTGTCCCAAATGAAAACGGACATTTTCAACTAGATTTAACGTCTTCACGGATTTGACATAACTCAATTTGACTCAACCCTGGATTGGCTCACTGACAGTGTGAGGAGCAGGACATGCTTACCCATCCGGAGCACCTGATGTTACTCCCGGTTTTTATGGGAGTTCACACTGTCAGTACTTTAGTTTTTCGTGTTGTCTTGTATATCATACTGTAAAATTTTAGTTTTG